>CM024702.1:14058928-14226428 GCA_014182845.1 Corymbia calophylla
GCATACATTTATTTGACAATTCACCCCAGGTCCCATACTGTGGGAGGCTGGTGCAGTGATGTGAACACTTGACATATGTAGGACACCAAAATGCGAATTATCATTGACATAGTCTAAGTGACCCTTCAATGATCCTATGGAAAATTAATTGATAGAAAGAGCTTAAAACAAAGTAAGGACCCTTTTGTTGCGGCGTCTTATAAGAAACAAGCTATTTATTTTCCATAAAAACTTAAAATTGTCAAATTAAAAAAAAAAAACTAAATAATTATATGTGAATCTACATATTCACATTTGTATCTTTCGAAAGGCTTTAGCCATCTCGTGTTAAATTAAAGTCAAAGTATGTGTGACACAAAATTTGCAAAAAAGCCAAAGTTAGAAGCAAAAGTCACTCCAACCAGACCCTAAACTATTTCAAGGAAAATGAGTAAAAGGTTGGACATCAACCATACCCCCTAATTGAAAAGGCTAGTAGCACAACTGACTTCACATTAATCTTCTTTTTTAAAATGAGCAGGTATCAGAGTTTGTCTTCTTGTCAGGAGCAAATATCAGAGTTCTTTTTTTCTTGTTCAGGAGCAACTATTAAGTTTAGAGTTCTTTAAAGTCAAACAACACCACTTAATTGAAATTCCTCTGTTGATAGCACCAAAATACATTCAAACTGTAATGGAACAGATGCAGCAACACTAGCACAGGACTCCCTAAGAGCAAGGCAGACTATTTAATTACAAAACAAATGAACAAAAGATGTTAACAGTAAATCAAAATATTGTCATGGCACAATATATATAAACTTTTAAAAGGATTTTATTAGACAAAATTGCAATTATGGAACTCCTAAGTTAATGCAAGTCAAAGCTACACTTCAAGTGCTCTTCAAGTCAAATAAAATGTTGCAAAGATATATCCAAAATGAAACAAAATCAAAAGAGACATTCTTTCATTTGACAATACTTCCCATAATTTTTATTCAAGGTGATAGAAAACCTAATTGACAATGATGACAGAAAATTTTCCAGCCAATGGGGAAAATCTGACAAGATATTTTTCCATAAAACTCAAAACTTCAATACAAACTGCATGGGGAAAATCAATACAAAGTAATGAAAGCACTAACCAGATACAGATTTTCTAATCAATAAAGATCAAAGTCATAATAAAAGAAGCAATTTAAGGAAGAGACACATCACTTGGGGAAGAAACTTACCAACTTACCATTAAGGAAAAAATAAGGAAAATGCTGCTATATGAAACCTTATATATACATGCTTTCCGATAAATGCTTCAGGAAAAAGAAAATATCCATGCTAACAGAAAATTAGGACACTTTGGACTTTTGGATGGAGACATTAAAGACGCTATATAGAAATTAAGGTACTGATGAGTCAATTATTCATTTGCTTTCAAAAAGTGATTAATCTAAAGCCCATATATAGGTTAGAAAAAAATTGCCCCACGATTTTTTTTCCACTTAGGGCTACAAAGATCATCATTATACTCAAATTCATCCGACCTCCAGCTGCAGAGTTTATAAGATCAACACCACTTTACAACAACTGAACTTTTTGGCAGAAAAGGCCTTTTGGCTCTTGAAATAGGAATCCATACCATTCATTACACTTTGCCAAAGCTCCGATTGATCAGATTGGGACATATTCATGACATTTTTGCAATTTCCATTAATAATATAAGCTGCCTGCAAATATAATAGAATGTATCATTTGTTAAGGACAAAATACAGTCTTCTTCACAAGTATTTCATTTACGAATTTAAACAAATAAACTGCTTCCAGCAGTTCATTTCAAATATTCCCTCCTATGATCGAGTACTTCCAAACTAGCCAGTGGATCTTGCACGACCTGCCACAACAACCACATGTCTCTGGGAAAAACAGGCCCATCCACAAGCTAAACTTGAAACATAAACCCAGTCACAGATGAACTAGAAAAGACCACTCCAATCCCCAAGGTCATGCCAGATACAAAAAGTCATTGTAAGATAATCTTCAATCTAAGTCAAGGGCTGAAAGCCGGGACAGCAGAAATATTTTTCAAGCAATACAAAAGTTAACCCTCAGACTTTACATGGAGAAAAGCATCAATTTCTTCCCTCCAAATAACTGAAAAGCAGTGCCAATACCATAAAATGCAATTTTTCATCAATAAATTATCCACAATGGAGTTCTCTTCTATTCCTTTACAATATCCTAAGCAAACAGGCAGCAAGATTTAAGAATCACGAACATAAATACATAGATCTTTTACAATTTACAAATACTTTTTTACAAATTTAAAAAAAATTTGAAATTGTCTATTTAACGCTCATGCAGTAACAACCAATAATTAATTAATATTTAAAGTTGTACAGCCCCACAATTTCTCTTGCAAAGAGCAAAAAATATGTATGCCAACCTCCTTTAGAGAATTGATAAAACTCCATTTTACACTATCTTCACCTTCGCAGGGATCAATACATTGCTTGGATATCCTCTGAAATGTACCTGCAGACAATTGATGTTTCATGAGATGGATATGAGAAGATCTATTCAAATTGCATTTACGAGTCCCTACCCAATTCTACCATTAAGTCCAAGCTTGGCCATAGTGCCATTAATGCAGAGTACCTTAATAGCAAAAAAAACATGCGCAGAATGATGATGATTAATTTGTCACAAACTAGCTTTGACCAGCAATTAATGTTGAGGACCGTGGCGAAAACAGGATACATAAGAGGCACACTTGCAACGCAGCATGAAAAATGAAAAAGCACCGACATAGTATAGTGAAGAAGAACACAGAAAATAACAAGGTTAACCAACTAGTTTTTGTCTGTTGTGCCAAAAAAGAATTCTCACCAATTAGCTTTGTTTTTCTTCAACAAAAGCAAACCATCAGATATAGTGGGTATTTCAACTCATTTTGGTGGAAGGACGTAAAAAATTAGAAAAATTAGTCAGCCAAATGCCAGAAAGTAACACACAACAAAGAAGAACTATTCACCTAATAATAGAGATGGTATCACCTGTAGAGGGCTCTGGCATGAAGAAGAAGTTCAGAAGAAACAGAGATATCATCACTGACCACTAGAGAAGCTCACAGACCAAAGAAGGGGGAAAAAGAAAGAACATGATAATGCAGATGGATCTGTTCCAGAAAAGGATATGAGCTTTGCTATCTCTTTTTCATAAGTTGAACTTGTAAATGGCGACCGAATTATTATCTCTATCATATCCCCTTTCAATGGATCACTTCCCGCAAATGATGCCATGGTGCAACAATGACAATGACTCCATTGCTTTCCAGCACTGGCAGCATAAAACAGTTCTTGCACTGGTGGAGAATGGAGAAAAGCTCTTAAAATCAATCCATCAAAACTCAAATTGAATATCTCCATTTCTTTCCACATGTATGAATTGAAATTCCGTTTCAAATAAACAGCACACGATTAACCCTGTAAACATCTCTTGACACGACCTAGCATGCCATACATTGTCCATTGAGTCCTCGGCACGAACCGCAAACCTAATATCTCAATCATAGAAAACCCGGTTCCTAGTTTCTGAAGGCGAGCAGCAATGAGAAAAAAGATTCCATACCGTCAAATTCCAAGGTCTCTTCGGTTCGGGGCATAAAAGGTCAAAAGAACTCCAGTCGGAATGAACCTGCGAAACAATCAACACAATTCGATCAGTTCCAACCAACGATCCACAGACACGCGGACTCATTCCATGTCCAACCAGTCAAACCATCGCACCAAGACACCAGCATCGAATAGGTGAAACCGGAAACAATCCGGCGACGGCCAAAAAATAAAAAAGAGAAGGAGCCGTTACCATTTCAAGGGCAGGCCATTGTAGTCGAACCAAACGGTGTCGACGCGGGGCGGGAGGGCGCCGCCGAAGTGGGGCTTGACCTGGGGGGTCAACAGCGGGAGATACCCGATCCGGGGAGCCAGAATCTGAGACGCACGAACGTTTTGGAAATTAGGGTTTCTCGAATTTGAAGCAAAAACAGTGAAAAAAAGGACTCTGATGCGACGCGATACGAGGAGAGGAGGTGGCGGAGGGAGGGTGGTGACGTCCGACTCGTGGAGGTGGATGTGCAGCGGGATCGCCCCCTTCCACACGTGCTCCCGCGCCTCCATCACCGGCCACCGTTCGACGCCGACGGGCGAAGGAACCGCCGCGAGCTCCGCCCTGATCCGAGCGCTCCGAGCTGACCAGGCTTTTACTGCACGGCGGAGACCTGGTCCGTCAGCAGGGATCGCTTCCTCCTTAAATCTCGAAAGTCTCTGAACTTTTATTTATTGCTATATTTATACCGATTTTGAACTTTTTTCATTCAATTAAGCCCCTGTCCCATTAATTTTATTCATTTTTGTCCTTCCCGCTTAGGTGTGTGATTGGTTCCTGATCCAATTCTTCCATGATAGAACCGGAAGAATCGGTTCCCAATTTTTTGGAACGGGGACCGGACTATTTGGTCTTAGGATCGAAAACTAGACTGGACCGTAGTTCCGATTTGATCTAATAAAACCAACCACTTTTTTTTTCCACTAAAGATTGACCGTACAAAATTAGAGAAAGTAACAAATCTTAAGTTAGTGATAGAGGTGACAATGAATAAAGAATTGTCTTGTCATCGCTTATAGTATTATTAGACAAAATAATATTTAGTTCATATTTTACTAATTCTTTTTAAGAAAAATCTCAATGTTTTAGGGCTTAGTAATTTAAGATTTTTATTTTTTTGTATTGTAAGAAGCACATTATCTACTTTTAAAGTAATTGTTCTAGGATGTGGATTTGATGTTTTAGAGCTTAGTATTTTACGATTTTTTTTTTTGTGTTTTAAGAAGTACGCTTTTCACTTTTCAAGTGATCATTTTAAGATCTACACTTAATGTTTTAGGGCTTAGCATCTTAAGAGTTTTCTTTTCTTTTTTATACTTTAAAAAGCATGTTATCCACTTTTCAAATGATTATTTTAGTATATGAATTTAGTGTTTTAGGACTCAATATCTTGAGATTTTTCTTGTATTTTTTTGTGTTTTAAGAAATACGTTATTCACTTTTCAAATACTTGTTTTAGGATATGCACTTGACGTTTTAGGGCTTAATATCTTAAAATTTTGCTCTTCTTTTTTTATTGTAAAAAGCACGTTATCCATCTTTCAAATGATTGTTTTTGAATATGGATTTGGTGTTTTAGGGCTCAGTACGTTGGGATTTTTCTTGTATTTTTTGTGATTTAAAAGTACGTTTTTCACTTTTCAAGTGATTGTTTTAAGATATAGATTTGGTGTTTTAAGGCTTAGTATTTTACTTTTTTGTGTGTGTTTTTGTGTTTTAAGAGTACGTTTTAGGACCTGGACTTAATGCACTTAATGTTTTTGGGCTTAGTCTCTTAAGATTTTTCTTTTCTTTCTTGTATTTTAAGAAGTACTTTATCCATTTTTCAAATGATTATTTTAGAATATGGATTTGGTATATTAGGGTTCAATATCTTAGGATCTCTTATGTGTTTTTTATGTTTTAAAAAGTACGTTATTCAATTGTCTCAAGATCCATTTGAAAAGTGGATAACATGCAATATATTCTAAATGTTATGTGATTTTTTTTTTTTTTCATATTTATGATATGAAATTTTATCAAATTAGCTACACAAAGTAGTCCATATGATCCACATTCACCCACCTCAACCGCAATTTAGGAAACAAAAGTAATCGAAATTCGATCTTTAAGTCAAGATTGAATTCTCATTATATGCATGATTCAAAAGGAAATGTCCTATCAAGAAATGCTTAGAAGAACCTCAAAACAAAATTGGATTAGAATACAAAATGGGCAATTGAAAGGATGTTCTGTACATCCTTGCTTTCTCCAAGCTGAATAGTCCTTCACTCATTATTTGATCCCTATTAGGCCATCTTCTTGTGTATCATGGTAACAAGGATGTTCTACATGTCTTGGGTGTACATCACTACCTTCTCTAGCTATAACAGTCCTTCGCTCGTTATTTGATCCTTACCGAGACCATCTTCTTATGTACAACGGTCAAACAAGGATGTTCTCGCGTGTCCTACGTGTATGTCGCTGCCTTATCCGGGCCGAAACAGTCCTTTGCTCATTATTTGATCCCTACCGGACCATCTTTGCCTTTAAATAGAAGGATCTTCTCCTTCTTATTTGCAAGCCTTTCTTCTGCTTTTCCTCTTCTTTTCAAGACTTTATGGCTACTTCCTTTGAAATTCAGGAAGTACAAGGAGACAGACCAGGTGGCATAGGGAGTTCATGAGGGAGGTCAATCGATTGAAGCCGGGGGATATTGAGGAAGGAGGTCGGGCGGTTGAAGTTAGGCAAGTTGAGAAGGGAGGTCTAGGAGCTTGGAGAGCATGGGCGGCGGACAACGTTCCCTTATTAAGTGCATACACAATTTGAAGACACGAAATGATTGACTTGTGGGAGCGTTTTGGCCACGTTAGTAGCCTATTCGTCTGTGTTCTGGCACTCATACTTGGATTGGTCAATCCATCTAGGCTTCTTTGAAAAAGCATAAATAGGGGTGAGATTTGTGATCTTCGTCACAATCGGCCATGCGATCGGCTTGTTCAGCCTATTTTTGAACCTCAAGAGGTATTTGGAGCTTAACATAGTGAAACATTAGTTGGCGAGGCACTATCCCCCATGGCTGCTACCAAACCCTCCTTCCAAGAAGAAAAATTGCTATCTGCATGTTTGCCCTTTTGGCCATGTTGTATTTCTTAGCTTTTAATGTTGTTGGGGCATAGTATCGCGTGAGTTGCCTTGTGGCCAGCTCAAGTACCCAGTCCATGTTTAATTGTTTTTATGAAAGGCAAATACCATCAAAAATCATAAACTATGCCATTTGTGATAATTTTACTCTAAATTTTTTATGCCATTAAAAACCCTAAACTATGCTACTTGTGACAATTTTATCCTAACATTTTCCATGCCACCAAAAACCCGATACTATGCCACTTGTAATAATTTTACATTGAATTTTTTTGTACTACAAAAAACCCTAAATTATGTCACTTATGACAAATTTACCACAAACTTTTTAAAGCTAAAGGGCATTTTCATCCTTTTCTTTTTTCTTTCCCTTCTCCTTCCTTCCCTCTTTGCTATGGCTAGTAGAGGGAAGCCGACGATGGCCGCCCGCCGGCCCTCACCGGCGTCAGGCGAGGACCTGGCGAAGGCGACCCTGTCCTGGGTTAGGTGAGACAAGGGCGACCTCGTCGGTGTCGGGCGACCCTCTCCCAAGCTAGATTTGGCGAGGGTTGCCCAAGCCTCGCCCAACTCGGCGAAGGTCGCCCTCACCGGATCCGACGATGGCAACCTTTGCTTGGGTCAAGCGACGCAAGGGCAGCCCTCGCCGATTAAGTGAGGGCTACCCTTGCCCAACGTTGGCAAGGACCGCCCTCGCCTCGCCCGACCCAAGCGAGGGTCGCCCTCGCCAGATTTGGTGAGGGCGGGCGAGAGCATCCTTTGCCGACTTCGACACCAATGAGGGCAGCCATCGCCATCTTCCTTCTGTCGGCCATGGCGAGAGAAAGGAAAGAGAAAGGAAAAAATGGAAAAAGGACGAAAATGCCCTTCGACTAAAAAAATTCAAGATAAATTTGTCATAAGTGGTATAGTTTGGGTTTTTGTGGCACAAAAAGTCTAGAGTAAAATTGTCATAAGTGACATAATTTAAAGTGTTTGGTGGCAAAAAAAGTCAGGGTAAAATTATCTCAAGTGATATAGTTTAGGGTTTTTTGTGATATTTGCCCTTTTATGAATGAGATGGAGATCTTTTTGGGTATTTTTAGGTGCTTTAATGTTTTATATGTTTTTATGAATGAGTTGCAAGAGTCTTGTATTTTCAGGTGTTTTTATGAATGAATTGTAGGAGTTGATTAATTATGTTCAAATATAATTGTTGACTAAAAACTTCATAACATTTAGGTTTAGTAAAGATTAGGAAAGTTGAAACCTTAAAAAACAAATGCATCGAAAACAACCTTCACATCGTTGGCTCCAATCACCCATTCATTAATAGTCTTAAGCCAAAATGCAACAATTAAAGGAAAGTTATCGCATTCTCCTCAAGTTGGATCATAGTGAAACAAAGCTGAGACTGTCTTCAACAACCTACCCTTTTCCAGGGGCATTTTCACCTACGAGAATTGTGAGCGGTAGTTCCTTTAATAAGGGCGCCCAACCTTAACGACATTACCTATTTTTATGAGCTAGTGCCTATACACCTCACATCCCTTAGAATATAAGTTATATATTTTTCTTCCCCAATAAATACCTTCAATCTAAGTTATATATATATTTTCCCCCAATGAATACCTTCGTGTTTTGCGCCCTAGAGTTTGGACGAAACAGGTTTAAGGATTTACTCATTGATCTCTATTTGGCTTTCAAGTGCACGACTTTGCAATCACTCCTCAAGAACACCCTTATGAATGGTAAGGCAACAAGGATGATGACAATGAGTGGAATCTAGAATTGGTGGCACTCCATTTCAAAGGCGTTGATGTGCCCGATGACGAGGTCGAGAGTAGACAAAAATAGACCATGGATAACGCCCAACCGTGACCACCGGGCAGTCAATGGGTTTGTTTAGAAATTTCACTCCTTTTTGTAAGTTTGCTTTAGCCACTAACCCCATGGATATGAAAAGAGGAGGAGGTGCTGAAGAGGAAGGAGGAGGGAGAAGGAGGACAAGGGAGGTGGTGAGCAAGAAGGCTCATGCACGTATAAGGTGGGGGAAAAGTCATTTCATGAGTGGAAGGGGAAAATGAAAAGGGATCGGTGACCCTCTCATATCTCGAAGAGGTAATAGGAAAGATGCCAATGGCCTCCACAAGGAAGATTTTAAAAAAATTGATTTATACTTTGCTTGTACTCCTCAGGAACGCCCTTATGAACGCCCTTATGAATGGTGAGGTAATAAGGATGATGATGAGTGGAATCCAGAATCGGTGGCACTCTACTTTAAAGGCGTTAACATGCCCGACGAGGAGGCCGAAAGTAGATAGAAATAGGCCATAGACAATGCGACCACTAACTGTCGATGTCTTTGTTTAGAAGTTTCAAATATATCAATCCTTTCTTAAGTTTGCTCTAGTTACTGACGCCATGATGCCATGGATATGAAAGGAAGGCGAGGTAGTGAGGAGAAAGGAGGAAGGGATAATTTGGGATCTAGATTGTGTGGCGAATTTATGGGATCTAGACCATACAACTTTCTTAGATCGATTCGGATCATTGGAGTACATAAGTCAAAGCCTTTTTCGGATCAATTAATCACTCAAACTCACCTAGATTGTAGGTAAAAAAAAAATTTTAAGAGAAACTCTAGAAGATAAAGAAAGTTAAATTACTAAATGGTTGGATGGATACAATGCGGGGAATGGCTCCTTTTTATGCTAGTGGCCATTTGATTATAACCATTGACCGTTATTCAATTCAGTGGATGAAATTGTATCTCTCTACCTACTAACTAATGGTATTTATGTTCAGAGAGTTCTAGATCTTAGCGCAATTACCGTCTTATTCGTCCCAAAGAACTTTCCGGAAGTTCTTGGGGAACCCTTGGGTAAGTTGGAGTGCTCTTCTTCGTTCTTACATGGTCCCTTGATTACAAAACCTCGGATCCGTAATATTTAGGATCAATTTTAAAAAATTTCAATAAATGAGAAGTCAAAATTTACTTATGTAACAAAATAAAAATAATAAAGGGGGAAAAAAGAAAAACATAATCTTGTCTTTTCTTTTAACTCGTTTCCCATAAGACACAATTTACCTTCCAAATTTATTTTTCTCTTTTCTTTGGACACGCTTTGACACTCGAATCTAGAATGTGGATTTTTTTCTCCAAGTTTTATGGATTATTGAAATGGAGTTAAATTTATCTTATTGAAATAATGAATGATATTAACAAATGGTAGATTAATGTTCTAAGGGTAAATTCCTTCTAAGCTCTTTATTATTTATGAATTTAAATCAAATTAATTTCATTGAAATAATCATAAAAATGATCATCTATCATGTATATATAAAAATATACGGTTAATATACAATGCGCCAACGTGTCGAATTCTCTATTTTTTAGAATAATATATTATATCGTGTCATGTCGCGGGTCTATGTAAATGCTACTTAACTTTTAGAAACCGGGAACTGGATCAACACTCTCAAGAACCGAACCGAATCAGGTGGTCCAATTCAATCCGAGTGATTCCCGATTTGGGCAATCTATCTTGGGCATCCCTATTTCCACTTGAATATTTGATTGAAAGGCCGCCGGGAATGCGCAATCAATTCCGAGTGTATCAACGTGCAGATGTAAATTATAAAAAAAAAAAACAATAGAAAAAATCCGATTAGAGAGATGGGTAGGGTCAGCGCCCCGCCGCCAAGTAGCGCTGAACGAGCTCATTTGAGTCGAGGGAGAAGCATTCGAAAACTAAGTGCGGTGGAGATTGCTTCAATGGAAACAAACGATGCAATTTTGACGACGATATCATGAATCGTGAATGAATATTGAATTGTGTGATTAAAATTAGTATTTTGTGTCATAGATGTATGGATTAATTAAGGGATATTACCAAATATGAAATTTCAAGTCAGATTCATCGTTTTTGAGTAATTCAAGGGCGTAATGATACAACTATTCCGTTGACATTTGCCCAATATTTAGTGATTTTTTTTAAATACCATCTTTAAATTTTTAAAAGTGACATCTCTCATTAAAATCATTAATATATCATAGTGACGTGGACAAATATTTAATTTTCGTTTCTGTCTTATTTTGTTCAATATTGTTGTCATAATTTATTTATTTATTTGTGACACATCAAATTTAAAATAAATATCGACATACAATATTTTATTAATTATGTCACAATAATAAATTCAAGCATAACCTGATAATTAAATGGATTCCACAATTAAAAATATAAAAGATATGACTGCCTTCTCGTGTTTGCATGGTGTAAGAATTTTTAAATGTATCTAAACGTCTCGTGTTCACACAATAAATGTTTCACTTTATTTAATTAAATGAGTTCAAATGCATTATAAATAGGTAAAAGGCTTAATTCATACTTACAAATGTTTATTATTCATTAAAATTATTTATAAGAACACCTTAATACATACAATGTATGTCTTGCCAAAAAAAAAAATACTAGTTGTAGATTAGGATCATCGAGTTTTATCTTGAAAAATATTTGATAAACCTCTTAATACTCAAGCGAAGGTTGTTTGAGAGAAGAATAAATATAATTGTTTTAGTTAAAAACTAAACAAACAGATAAAGTTTCAAGATTGGAAAGTTGATCCCAAGATGACAAATTAGTAGCGTTAACGGTCACATGAATAATTGTCATTAGATATTTAGTGGAAGAATCACACTAAATAAATTAAAAATGCTTGGAGACTACGTCAAACTAAGAACAAGTTCAAAGATGATATGTGATAATGAATAAAAAGTTCAAGGATTGACGGTATTATTATTGGTCCGTGTTTTTATATATAAGATTATTCTTGTGGTAATATTTGCAAATAAATTGCATCTAAATGCAAATCGCAAATCGTAAATCTTTTGTGTGTCATTTTGGCTGTGATGATATTTGCGAAGTGTAAAATTTATTTTATTAATTTATTTAATAGAAGTACTGCATCCATAATAAAATTACAATAAGTCCACCTCACTTCCTTGCCTTGTAAGAACCGGTTTGAGACGAAACGCAGAGGATTCGAAGTTGGAAGAGAGGGACAGAGCAATGTTCACGAACGATCGGAGGCAAGAGGAACGAACGGGAAGATATGGAACCCCCAGGCTGCAGTACCTCCAGGTTCATTCCTCATCAAGATTGCGCCTTTTCCCCTTTTTCTTCTGCCTTCGTCCTCTTCGGTTCATGGGTTTTTTGTAGTCTGTCGGCCCGACTTCGATTTTCGGGGCTTTTGGGTATGATCCTAACTATGTCTGCGGAACTGACTGTGATTTGGGGACCTTGAATTGGTGCTTACTTTCCCTGAAAATGTTATTCATGCTTGGCCTCGCTCAAGCTGCCGAGAGGATAATATCAATTCCTGTCTTCTGCTTTTTCGTTTCTTGAATTTGAAAGGCGGGGCGACCCACTTGCTTTTGCGAGCTCCTGTATCTATTTCCCATTCTCTGATGGAGGTTAGAGTCGAAAGCTTAATGTCTTTTTTCTTGTTTTGTTTCAGGATTTGGTGAGCCAGTTCCAGAACGCTACAACTGAAGGTAACAGAGGATCTTTATGCGTGCATTATCTGTTTTGTTGAAATCGATTTGTTCTCAGTGATTGCATTGTTCACTCCTGATTATGGATGAGGAAGGTCATGCCAAGCTGTGGGTTTGCCCAGGAGAAAATTCTAAATTCTGGGTTGTAGCTTAAATGCACTCTGATGATTTGTTGAGGGTGGTGATTAGGGAAATATTGCACCGGATCATCTGTTTAATGAGGAACCTTTTAAGGGCCTGGTTCTCTGGACGAATTGCAGCTTAATAATTTGAACGTGACGTGTTTTTCAGTATCCAGTGGTTAAGTTAATCTTCTCTGTTTGGTTTCTTGATCTGGTTCCCTTCCTGTAGTCATGAAATATTGTGACTGGTTTCATGTGAATGTATTGCGGTGATGCAGTTTTTGGCATTAATTCATAAAGCAAACCTTTAATGTGAATGATTGATCATGACTAGTTGTTTCCTTATTTCCAGAAATGAAAGAAAAAATCGCTGCCAATTTGGCGAATTTTGCTTATGATCCGTACAATTATACGTTCTTGCGCCAGGTCTAGAACCTCTATATTCTGATTACTCAAAAGGATAATTTCTTGATCTGTTATTTTGATATTTAACTAATTCAACCTTTTCTCTGAAACAGCTCAATGTGTTGGAGCTTTTTCTGGACTGCATGACTGAACCAAATGAGAAACTTGTTGAATTTGGAATTGGAGGAATATGCAATTCATGCGCAGGTAAATTCAGAAATTCCAATTTGTGGATGATAGATAAATCGCGCAAGTTAAGGTTGATCATCGTCTTCCGTGAAATGTTAATGGCTGATTTTTCATCTACTTAACAAATTTTTAGTCTTTTTTTCTATACAGAGCCAACAAATGCTGCAGTCATCACTCAGAGTGGTGGGATCCCTCTCATTATTCAATGTCTGTCAAGCCCTGTGAGGAATACTGTGAGTGGAGAACCTGCCTTTTTTTGAATGGTTCAACTCTTCAGCTACAATAGTAGATGTCAGTTTCAATTTGAGCTTGAGATTTGAGTCCATAAGTACATGCATACTACAGCGCAATGTAGTGACAAGCTTTATCATATTCTGCAAGTAAAGTCACAGGAATTTTCGTTAGGTTATGCTGAAGTGAAAATGGGATGCTTTCAACTGCTTCATTTACATTTGCCCCCGCACTGTACCCCACCCAAAAAATGAAAAAGAAACTGCTTGGAGATGGAATGCAAACAGTAACTAGAGATAATGAAGTATATAATTGGTTCATTGGTATGAGTGTGCTTTTGAGAGGTTGCTTAATGATTTACAGGTAATGTATGCCCTTGGATCTCTTTACTACTTGTGCAATGCATCCAACAAAGAGGAAATTTTAAAGCCAGAAGTAATTGATTTGATCAGGAGGTATGCTGCTGCTGGAGATGTTAGCATCAACTTCAGCAATCTGGCTAATGCATTCCTGGAGAAGCACATCTCAGGAAACAAATGAAATTGGTAATGGCTACTGTCATGGTTCGCGTGCGAGATTGCATTTTGAACATGCCTTGTCTTTCTTGTGTCCTTGCCACCAGTAATTGCACACCTCCTGCCAAAGGTCATAACTACCATTCACTTCACTGCTGTGACAAAATTTTGGTACAGAGTACTAGCTAGTAAAGCTTTTTAGGGTCAGGAAAGTCGGTCGACTTCTGAAGTAACTGGATCTCCTGGTGAAAATATAATTGGAAAAGGTTCGGCACTTCATTTTCCTTTTGACATATTGAAGATATAACTTCTATAAAGTGTTGCTGAACCACTGTTTCTCCATCTTCTGATGCATCTGGTGTAGATTATCAAAACGTCATTTGATTGGTTTCTCATCCCCTTCTGTAACATTCTGAACCTGTTTCCATTGGCACGAAAGATGAATAAATTGGACCGATTAGTCAATTGGACAGATAATCGATATGAGCTGAGGTCTGAAGTTTGTGCTGGCCTTTCACAGTGGAGCAGATTCAAAACTTCTACGATGCATTCATGGGATTTTGGATAGATGTGACCATCATCTCTCTTGAAAAGTATATGTTATATACAAGTTTGCAAGCTAGGCTGGCTAGGAATAGTATATCTTGTAGGTATAAGTATATTATTTCTCTGTATTCTCCCTTGTACTTTGAGGAAGTTGGTAATATTTTCCCTGTATCTCAGACAGAATTGCTGAATAGACCATTGCTACAAGGAAACTTTCCGAAGAGGTGACATACATTGACAAATCATCAAAAGATTTAGAATGTTTTGTGACTAGAGTTATAAATTATCTAGTAGTTATCATGTCTTTTAGCTCTTATCTATTAGTTAGTTTATTGTTGTTTTGAACTTGACTCTCTTCACAATCTTGTGCAGACCAGACCGGACCAGACCAAGACTCCAAGTCCATTGTTCTCTCTCTCTCTCACCCAAATTGTTGTTCAATCACAAGCTCAGGTCATCCTTCCCGTGCCAAACATATTGATGAAAGGCTTTTTAGAGCAATTTCTTTGGATATTTGTTGATTTCCTGAGATTGTGATTTTCTGGTCAAGGCTGGTGGATGAATTTTGGAAGTTGAACCGCAAGGTTGAACAGTCAAGATTTCAAGTCTTGTAATCACTAATGCATTTTCTAGTTCTTAAGACATTATCGTGTTTTCTAGTTCCATGTCTTTAATATTTGGGGAGTCCTCATGTCTCTTTAATGTTTGTTTATTTCCTAAATCTGAGTCCCTTTATAGCTAGAGAAGAGTTCTCAATTGAAAGGCAAAGTTGATGAATATATGAAAATTCCTCGACATGAGTGAATAGTTATCTGATTCTTTATCAAAGTTTCTTGCTAGTGAATGAAACAATTCTTTATCCTTAGGGCGGTGGAGTTATTCTTTACACTTTGATGGTGAGCTGCAATTGATCTTGATTTTTTATCCTTGGCTGATTTGTCACTTAAACGCTTACGTTCATACACTTAGTCCATCAAACCTCTATTCTTGGAATTACTGGTCTTATGCACGGATCGAGTTGGTATGAGAGCTCAATGTTGAATTCCTTTTGAGTGATTCATTCTCTTACTTATCTCCCATCCCATCTCATACTTTCAAAAAAGAAGAAGAGAGAAATGATTTATCAGGTTCAAAGAGGCTTGACTTTGGGACAAGTACAAAATGAAATGTGTGACTGTGCCATAACGGAGCTTCAACAACTAATGAAGCAAGTCCTCAACCATTTGAAGAATTAGGCGAGGCAGGAGCCATCATAGATGCGCCTTGTTAATTGACCATGCCATGCCAATCCAGATGCTCATCAAAACTTTGGCGATGAATCCAACGACACTGGAGGCAACTCTAGTGATTCGGATTATCGAGTCCTAAAGAGAAGAAGAAGACATGAGGAGAGTGATCATGAAGTAAAAGTGAAGGGACTAGAATTTAAGGGAAATCTCAACCTAGGTAACTTTGTTAATTGGCTCTGTGACAGCGAATGAGTATTCGACTTCCACTCACACTTGGAGGAAAAGTGTTGCAAGGTTGTTGTTCTTAAGTTGAAGAGAAATGCTTTGCTTTGGTGGTGGAAAAAGCCAAATCAAATCTTAGGAAAAACTCAAGATACTGATGAAAAGGGATTCTTGCTTGACAACTACAAGCAAGACTTGTTCCTCCAGCAACACGGAATTAGCATTGAAGAATACTTTTTAGTGTTTAAACAACTCCTTATGAGGTGTGATATTTCAAAATTGTCGGAGCATACCGTTACTCATTTCCTTTGTGGCTTGAACAAAGAGACTTCAACCATATTAGTCTTTCGAATATGTTTGCAAGCTAGCTATGAAAGTGGACAAACAACTGAAGCGTGGCAAGGGCTTGTTGACTAAATCATCAACAAAGGGAACATCCTTCTTTAAGGGTGCTTCTTATAATAAGGCCAAGAATACATCAATGAAAGATAAAGGTAAAGAGAAAGCCATGGAGCTTGTTGAAGAACTCCTCAAAAATGTCAAGAGTGGTAGTATTCTAAAACGCTTTACATGCCGTTGCTAGGGATACTTTCAAGTCGATTGTACAAATCGAAGAATTATGACTCTCCAAGAAATTGAGAAAATCGACGTGGGGCTTCAAGAAGCTATGCAAGATGCCGATCAGATTGAGACCAAATTTGAGGAGGAAGATGAGATTGCAAAGTAGCCGAATGAAGGAGAATTGCTTGTTATCAAGATAGTTTTGCACTTTACAATTACCCCAATGGCGAAAGAGTAAAGGGAGAATATTTTTCAAACCTGTTGCACCATTAATGGAATGGTGTTTAATTTGATTATCGAAACTGGAAGTTGCACCAATGTAGTGTCAGCTACTCTAATCGAGATGCTGAAGCCACTCCCAAACACTTCTAATCATATAAGTTGTAATGGGTGAACAAAAAAAGCGATCTCTAGGTAATTAAACAAGCCTTAGTATCGCTTTCAATTGGAAGAAATCATCAAGATCAGGTTTTGCATTTTGTTATTCCCATAGATGCCTGTTACTTATTATTGTTGAAGGTTTTGGCAATTTGATAGAAAAGCTATGCATGATGGCCATAAAAATACGTACTCATTTAACATTGACCAGGAACATATTGCCCTTGTCTCTTCAAATCCACTCATGATCCACAAATTTCAACTAGGGAAAGGGAACACAAGTAAGAAAAAACTTTTATTGAATGGAACATCGGTTGAAAGAGTTTTTCACAAACAAAATATTGATTTTCCCTTACTTTTAGTTGAAATCAGAACAAGTGAGGAAGAGTTCCTGAAATGCGTCCTTTAATGAATAAGCTTGAAGATGCGCTTTTAGCTTTTTCGCATGCTTTGAAGAATTTCATAGGGGACAAGCAAATGTATTATTATCTAGTTTGTTGGAGAGGCCGTCCTAGAAATTTATTGGAATCAAGTTCCTTTGATAAGAATGTTTATGGTTACCTGGCTACTTTCAATCTTGGAGATGAAGTTATGATAGATTTGAGGACAAATCTTCAACAACCTAGAGATATTGATGCCCACATAAATTTATTAAGCAAATTTAGTTGGCGAAGAGTAAAACCTCAAACCGGTACACTCGTCAATTGCCACATGCATTCAACTAAACAATTTGATGGTAAAATTTAACAAAAATTAACAGAGGGTTAATTTATTGTAAGTGTACCAATTTATGATTTTTTGTGGTAAAAAATTTATTTTTGGATAAATTTATCACAAATGTACTAGTTTGGAATTTTTCATTGTATTAATCATAAAACTACTGAGTTGAAAATTGTGTTTTCACAAAAGCCACAACTATTGGTTGTGTTATTTTTACTTTTTATGTTGATGATTTATTTATATTTTAAGTGAATTCCAAAATTGTTGAGGAGACTAAATCTTATATTAGAAATTGTTCTGAAGTTAAAAGATATCGGTCCTATAGTTGTGACTTTGAGAATCAAGGTCATTGGAAAAGATTTTTAAAAAAAGTTAGCCAATCACTCTATATTAAAAAGTGCTTAATCTAGCTAGGACAAGTGATGTGCCTTTGGGTCCTATTGAGTAAGTGAAAAATAAAGATCAATCAATTGACCAAGAGCAGTATGCTAGGATCATAGGATACCCTATGTATACAACGGATGCAACAAGTCCCCATATTGGATATGTGGTAGGAAAATTGACTTAGATTTACTTCTAATCCCGGTGCATTTCATTAGAAGGAAATTGATAAATTTTTGGGAAAATCTAAAATAAAAGATTAATTGGGTTAGGAGATTATTGAGAAATATTCTCTTTTGAGCATACTCCTTTGCATCCCGTTACTATATATAGTGACATTAAGGCAAAGAATTACATAGTAAAGAAAATTAAGATTTCCAAAAAGATTAAATAAAAGAATTACAATAAGATTTCCGACAAGACTAAAAGCATGTTTCTATGAAGTATCACCATATTCGTAAAATGGTAAAGAAAGGTAAAGTTGTTATTGAGTACATGCCATCCGAGGGTATGTTGGCCGATCCTCTCACTGAGAGATCAACTTGTGGAAAGCAATCAATAGCTTTGAAGGAGATGGGATTAGTACCAATGTTTAAGGATCCACTTGATTTAGCCTACTCTATATTTGTGTTGCGTATGAGATAGAGTTTGAAGGAAGTTTAATCAATTGTGATCTATTGAAATGTTAGCATAGAGGTTACATTTTCAGTGAACGTTACTTTGGAACTAGTGGGGTCATAACTTTTAAATAGGGAAAATTCCATCTTGAAATGTGTATTGTTTTATTTGCTATGTAATAGGATTAAATTTATCTTAACGAACAATGAATCAAAAAACAAGGGTTGCAGCTGCTCTTGATGGGATTTGCCTTTGCGAATGTGGAAGTCGAGGTCCTTCTCGTGAGCTGTGGTTACATTCTAAAGCTCTCGCTAAAGTGGGATAAGTGCATGATTTCGAACACATCGTCCCAAAAGAACCAACAAACCTTGTGTGATGAGAACAAGATCAAATCAGTAGTTTGGGATTAAAGTTCGGGAAAAGTACCAAAAAAGTCCTAACTAATTATATTGGGGTTGGGACACTAGGAGTGCCATTACTTTCGTACGGTGCTCACTTTGGTGTCAAAACTTTTTTTTCGCTCACTTGAGTGCCAAATCGGAGTGAAATCGATTACTTGAGTGCCACTTCGCCGGAAAAGGCGACGTGGCCGCCGGAAAATAATATTTTAATATTTTAATTAATATTTTTGATTTTTTTGATTTTTTGATTTTTTTGATTTTTTTTTAAGGCGGGCGAGGGCCACCGTTGATCCTCGCCGGCCGCCGAACTCTCGCCCGGATTGGGCAAGGGCCCGCTTCGCCGTCGGCCACGAAGGCCTTGGGTGAGGCCGGCGAGGCCGTCGAAGGCCCTAAATGAGGCCGGCGAGGCCGTCGACGGCCTCACCCGCGGCTGCGACGGCGAAGGCCGGGCGGCCCTTGCCCGGATCCGGCCTGGGCAAGGCCGCAATGGCCCTCGACAGCCGCGGGAAGCCGCGACGGCCTCACCCAAGGCCTTTGCGGCCAACGGCGAGGGCCCCCTCACCCAATTTGGGCAAGGCTTTCGCGGCCAACGAGAGTCAACGGTGGCCCTCGCCGCCTTAAAAAAAAAAAAAAAATTCAAAAATTCAAAAAAATTCAAAAAATTCAAAAAATTCAAAAAAATAATTAAAATATTATTTTCCGGCTGCCACGTCAGCATTCCGGTGGCCATGTCAGCTTTCCGGCGAAGTGGCACTCAAGTGATTGATTTTACTCCGATTTGGCACTCAAGTGAGCAAAAAAAAAAGTTTTGGCACCAAAGTGAGCGCCATTTGAAAGTAATGGCATTCTAGTGTACTTACCTTAATTATATTGGTTACAATCTGGTCCTACACATTTTAATTGGGTCATTATAGTGCTAAACATTTCCACATTAGTACCAATTCAGTCTATTCAGCCAATTTAAGCAAAAAATTGCTAACGTAGACTCCGACAATCTTATATGACACAATTGATGCTAACGTAAGCATTTTTAATCATTTTTTTCAATTTTTCTCTTTCTTTGTTTTTTCTTTTCCATTTTCGTTTTGCTAGTGGCTAGTCACTGGCCATCGATCACAGGCCATGGCCTGCGAGAGATGGCCTCACCTGGACAAAAGTCATCCTCACTTGCCACAGGTGAGGATCGGCCTAGCCAAACTGCGCCTGGGCAAGGGCAAGGCTCAAAGTCGGAGTGGTGGATGTTGTTAGGCTCCTCGGGTGTCTCTTTAGTTCCACACGAAATTGAGCTCCAATCTGCGAGATCAAAGCTTCAGGATTTGGAAAGACATCATATGGTGTTCATCACTAGAACGATATAGATCAGAGATCAATAGAGATTTCGATTCCAAAAGCTATGCACCATAAGAGAAGATACGATAACTAATCGAGGCTTGACTGCTATGAAAGTCGAGCTCATGGACGATGAAAATGAGAACATTGAAGAGGGCACGGACTTCTATTGAAATAGTGTATCCTCTCTCACCGTGAAGGTGGGTGGGCCTCAACCGTCCTCGCCCAAGCCCAAGCGACGCCCGGCAAGGGGGCCTCACCGGCGATCACCCTCATTAGAGTGCAGCTTGACAAGGCCGACACTTGCTTGTGGCAAGCAAGGTGACCCTCACCTAGGTAAGGTCAGCCCTCATTGACTATGGCTGGTGGCCAAAGGAAAAAAAAAAAATCAATAATATTATTTAAAAAATTATATAAAAAATGTCTACTTCAATATTAGCCATACCACATAGGACAGTCGGCATACAAGTAAGTGATTTTTGGCTTAAATTGGTCGGATGGACTGAATTAGTATTAATATAAAAAAGGTTTATGACTAAGTTAATCCAAATAAAAGATTTAGAATTGAATTAGTATCAATATAATAATTTTAAGGCCTTTTTAGTAGTTTTGTCTTAAAGTTTCTCCTCTCAACTTGTTCAAGTATAAGCACATATGCTTTTGTACACTGTTGATAGTCAATATTTTCCTAGATAATAATTCCTCCATGGGAAAAAAAGTGGAGAGTGTTTTGTATTTTCTTTTAAGAGAAATATAGGTTAGTTTAATTTATTCTGTGACCAAGAGTTTCAAATTGTCTGACAGTTGTCTTGACTTTTAGTTCTTCTCCATCATATAGATCATTACTGTTTAAAACTTAATGGTCATCTAATTTAGATTTCAAATATCATTAATGAACAGATGTGTCCGTTGTCGCATGTGTCATTTCCTTTGTCTATTTATTCAGAGGCATCTTCTAGAAAAGATAGGAACAAAGAGATTATCAACATTTCTCCATCCCATATTCCTTCTTTTACTCTTCTCTTTCATGCTTTCTCTATATTGGCTATCTCTTCAAGGCTTGAATCATATTCATCTTCCAGTTGTCACATGGACTTAGTGAGCAGCATTTAGCATCCAGGCATCGTATCTAGGGACAAGATTTCCATTGGATTCGACTGAATTGGATCATGAATCCTATTGAAAAAGCAATATTCTTAAGACAATATTATTGATACGCCTTGTCCAAAAATTTCATCTTTTTTTTGAATCCCCACAACATATATTTAGTTCACTTGTTTAGACAAGGTTTGGCATCTTAGGTGGGCTTATCAATATTAAGTGGACTTTCTAATCATAAATATACCAAATCAAGATACCTCTTACAATGCCGTTTGCTCAAATGAATATGATTGACAATCTAAGCAACATTTGAATTTGCATGATTTTGAATTTGTAAGTTTTATTGCTAAAGTACAATGAATTGCATATGAAATTTATCTCTCTCTCTTTTTTTCACTTTGTGTTGATTCCTTAGACACAAAGAAAAAGGCTTTCTTGGGCCATCACTTTACTGTCGTTGGTGAGTCGTGAAACAAATTTGATGGTACGAATTGAACAGTTTCGATTCACTTTGTCCACCACAACAACGTACCTTTTTCATAGGACAAATTGCCGAGACAAGAAACTTGACTTTTAAAAAGATTGCCGATTTAAAAGAAAAAAAAGGCTTCTGAGCGCAAGCATATCTTATCAATAATAATTTGTAAAATCATACTTATTATCTATGGCCGCAAGAGGGCTACAACCTCCATGATTTTGGTAGCGAGGCTCATCTCCATTGCGTGTATTGATTTTCATAAAGGGAGAGACACGTGGCCATAAAGGTCATGGCCTCCTGTGACCATAGATCTCTGTTGGAGCAAATCAACGGAGGTCCTGAACTCTATAGTTGCGCGTCTCTCTATTTAATAAAGTCAATACTCGCGATGGAGATGAGCCCCGCCACAACAACCATAAAGATAGTAGCCCTTGTGCGACCCTAGATGATAAGTATGATTTTATTAAAAGAAAGCATTAGTAGTAGTTCATTGGAATCTATTTTCGCGAAAACTCATTTGGTAGGAAACTTTTCTGTAGAAATTGGAACTAACCATACAAGTTTAGTTTGATTTTCAATAATATATTCCATTCCCAATATATCTAATTTTCATATTACGAGGCTTGTCTCTTCATACAATATTTGTGTTTGCTAATAAAAGCAATGAAAAAAAATCACCTCGCTAATTAAAAAAAAAATCTCTTAAAACAATCTTTCTGGATGATCATGTCAGCGAGTGGGAAATTACTGAAGATATAACAATTTGTTTATCTTCTTGGCTAATTAAAGGGAATTCATATGCCCATCATTATTATTTAATAGAATCAGAATTACTTAACTAACTTGTCTTCCATTACAAAGGATAATGAAAAGAAAACCTTGAACAGGAAATTTCTTCGAAACTTTTTAGAGCTTCGGATTGAAAAGTAAAAAGAACAATGAACAGGAAATTTCTTTGAAGCTTCCTGAAACTATGCATTGAACAGAATAAAAGATAGTGAAAAGAAAATCTTGAACAGGAAATTCTTGTGAAGCTTCCTGGAGTTACGGATTGAAAAGAATAATCCCTTTAACTTTAGAAAAACCTTCAACCTTGAACCTTCGAAAAAGTCACGGAAATGCTCGAATAAATGATAAATTTGTGTCCAAAGTGAATGAGTATAAAAAGGAAGGATAAAGAAAAGCGTCCTGCGGAGAACCGCTTTTTCTAAACGGGAACAAAAACGGTGAAAACAAAATCATGTACTTTATTCTTGAAGTCAAAAAGTGAGAATGATTTTTCCATATTTTCTCTTGAAAATATGATAAAAAAAAAACTCTCACGGCAAAAGAGAGAGAAAGTTGAGAGTTTTGTCCGAGGTCGTAGGCACATTGTCAAACGTCGTAATTTTTGCGTTCTTTTTCATGATTGCTTTACTAGAATTCAACAGTTTTTAACAAAATCTGATTTAATCCGACTATTCAAATGTTTGTCATTGACTCATCTAAGTTAGCACCGGGAGCATGTGACTATTGCTCCTTAGCTTTCTTTTCAACTTTTATTGTTAATAGAAAAAGCAAGTCAAACCTTGCTGGGATCCGACATCTAAATAAAGCACCAGACCATTGCATGTGAGCATGTCGGTGTTGCTCCTTCCACGCCTCTTCCGCGCAATGCTGCATAAATTACGCCCGCAATAATTGCCCCTTTCGTAGAACATGCATCGCAGCGGTTCAAGAGCTTGAATCATTGGATGGCCTGAACTCAGCATCGTCCAAGCACGCACAATAAAGAGTGTTGCGTGTGGCTAATACAATGTCGAAGGCTGAGAATCGGTGGAGATCATAGCAGTGTGTGGATTGTGCTTTTTGAGCACTCCTCAGGTAATCAGCGACTACTTGCTCTTCTGGTCTTCTTTCTTATTTTGATCGCTCCATTTTTTTGTTATGAGTTGTATGAGAGCTTTTGCTTTTGTTTGAATGAAGCTCTCAGCTGAGTTCCAAGAGACATTTCTGCAATTCCCTAATCTGGGATTCCATATTCCTCTTATTTTGAGGCTCCACTCCATCTATCTTGAGATGAAAAGAATAGAACCTACTCATTTAGAAGATCTGGATATCGAAGCATCTTCTTCATCAACCTCTCCACATGTAGATGATTATGAAGATGGAACCAAAAAGATGAAAGGAAATGATTACGAAGTGTTTTTGAGCTTTAGAGGGAAAGACACTCGTAAAGGCTTCACCGATTATCTCTATACTAGCCTTGTTGATGCAGGAATTCACGTGTTCAAAGACGATAATGAGCTTTGTGTTGGTGAGGAGATTGGTCCGGAGCTTCTCTATGGTATTACACAGTCTATCATCTCGATCGCAATTATATCTAAGGACTACGCTTCCAGCAAATGGTGTCTTCGTGAGCTAGTTCAGATGTTGAAATGCAAGAGAAGTAGAGGGCAAGTGGTGCTGCCCATATTTTACAAAGTGGAACCCTCACAAGTGCGACATCTCACAGGGAGATTTGGAGATGCCATCAATGCACATAAAAAGAATTTAGATCAAATGGTTGTGAAGGAATGGAAAGAAGCACTCAAAGAAATCAGTTCCTTAAAAGGATGGGAATCGGAGAAAATAAATGATGGGTACGTTATTCTCCACCAAAACATTGTTAAGTTTCTCATAAATATATCTTACTTGAAAAAAAGCATATAAACATTGCCATCATATTGAAATTTTGTATTATTATTTGACAGGCATGAAGCAGCACTAGTGAAAATGGTCGTCATAAGAGTTATGAGTGAGTTAAAAAGATTGTTTCAGCTAAACGTTTCCAAACAATTGGTAGGAACTGATGATCATGTGAAACAGATTATGAGAAAGATAAATTTTAAATTCAATGGTACATTGATTATTGGAATTTATGGAATGGGTGGCATCGGTAAGACAACTCTTGCAAAAGTGCTATACAACAAACTATCTAGTCATTTTGAGAATCGAAACTTTATGGAAAATATTCGAGAAACATCACGCAAGGGTATTGAATGTCTACAAAACCAGCTCATTTCTAACATAAAAGGAAGTTCGTGGAAGGTGTCTAATGTCGATGAAGGAATCCATGTACTCAAATCTCGATTTACAAGTAAGAAAGTCCTCGCTCTTCTTGATGATATGGATGATAATATTCACTTGGATGCTTTGGTCGGAGACGGTAGTTGGTTTAAAGCAGGAAGTATAGTCATCATCACAACTAGAAACAAGAGTATTCTTGACAAGGCTAGGGTTGGCTACATGTATGAACTCAAAGAATTGTCTTTGGATCAATCATTGATTTTATTTAGTAGACATGCATTTCGAAAGGATTATCCTCCGAATGATTATAAGGTTATCTCTTGTGAGGTCGTATCTACTACCGGGGGGCTTCCTTTGGCTCTTGAAATTATAGGTTCATTCTTAAGTGGAAAGCCAAAGGAAGTGTGGAAAGATACATCAAAGAAATTAAAGAAAATGCCTGACAAGAAAGTGCAAGAGACGTTGAGGATAAGTTATGAAGCATTAGCTTATGAGGAGCAACAGATTTTTTTGGATATTGCATGTTATTTTATTAGAGAATCTAAACAAAATTCGACATATATGTGGGATGCCTGTGATTTTTTCCCAAGGAAGGGGATTGAAATATTGATTCTTAAGTGCCTCATTAAATTTGATGAAGATGGCAAACTTTTTATGCATGATCAATTGAGAGATCTTGGAAGGGAAATTGTTCGTTTAGAAAATCAAAAGAAGCCTCAAAAGCGTAGCAGATTATGGATTTGTGAAGAAGCCGAAGATGTACTCACAAACAGCAAGGTAAGAGTATTCTTTACTTGTCTTATAGTCAGTAAATGTTGAGTCCAACTTGTCTTTCTTCTTTGAGATAAAAATTGTTGTTCCAAAATTTGGCACATCTATTAGGAAAAAAGCTCCTCTGATTAATAGTTGTTCTTGCTTGATTCGTGGACATATTGAGGAGCAATTTCTTTGATTACTGATGATTAATATATATCTTTACCACATAGTATTTTGATGAGGACACTCTCCTTTGCTAACTTCAATAAAACAACAAAACTACACACATAATGTTTCACAGTGCTCTTTCAGAGAGAACATAACATCTATAAGTTGTTGGGCCATGCTTTTCCCACACATTCGTTTGATGCATTATTTTGATGTTTGGATTCTTCTTTTAATTTCCTGTGAGGTTTTAACTTTCTTTTTTCTTTTACCGAGCATTGACATCTTATACGTTGCTTGCGATGATAAACGAGAACTCCATTCATTTGTTATGATTAGCTATCCTACCTCCTATATTTTTCAAGCTGGGTTAAGTGCAGATTTAGTCCCCTAAGTGTTATTGTTTGTGCAATTTAGTCCCCTATTTTTTTTCTTTCTTTGCTTAATGTAGTCCTTTATCTTTCACAATTGGTGCAATCAAGTCCTTTGTCATCAACCATTAGTTAACATCGTCAATTTGATACCACAGCTTTCATACTTATAGGTGATATATGCGCAACCACGTATTAAAACCCTCTAATCATATATTATTTTCGTTCTATAAAATTTTCATAATAGTGGATAATTTACTTCCATGAATCCCCCCGATAACATATTCATATTCATTCTTTTTTTGTAGTTTTGTGACGTTGGATAATTTTTCTATTAATCCCCCGATAACAT
Source organism: Corymbia calophylla (assembly GCA_014182845.1). Classification (NCBI taxonomy): domain Eukaryota; kingdom Viridiplantae; phylum Streptophyta; class Magnoliopsida; order Myrtales; family Myrtaceae; genus Corymbia; species Corymbia calophylla. The sequence goes on from CM024702.1 coordinate 14,085,344, forward strand.
TCATTTGTTAAATATAGGCTTTCATGTTATAATAATTATTATTGCATCATTCAACTCTTAGTAAGCATCTTATTTAGCAAAGATTTAATTAATCTTTATATCATTATTTGTTAAATATGGGCTATCATGTTATATAACTGTTTTGTCGATTTTTTTTTCTCAAGTATTAGCTTCAATGTTATAATAGATATTTCTACATCTTTCAACTAATAAAGAGCATTTTATAGCACATATTTAGTACATTTATATCATTTATTTGTTAAATATGAGCTACCATGTTATATAATTTTTTTTTTATCAATTTGTTAACATAATCTGCTTATGAAATACAAAAAGTATTTTCTCATGATGAGTATCCATAGAACTTTTTAATCACAATAGCCATCACTTATTATGCATTTTGTTATACTTATTCTAGAAATATATGTAATCATGTAAAAGATCCATCTAAATAAATTTTCTTTTTCCTTTTATGATGGAAATTTTATTACATTCATTTATTTGTAAAGCATGTTAAATAATTATTTTGTGATGGTGGATATTTCTTAGTCACAATGGGTATATATGCACGTTTTCAATCATAATGGTCATCACTACATTGCGTCATACTTATTGTTGAGATATATGCATCCATGCAATAAATTCCTCTTGACATGTAATGTTTCTCTTCCATGACTGGTAATTTGATTATATAATTTATTTCTAAAGCATGTAATATAATTTTTTTGTGATGACGGATGTCTTTTTTTTATTGATCTTTTAATGTTAATTATTTGTCAAATATGAGTCCAATATGATATTGATCTATAAGATGACAAGTGTGCCTTTAATATTATTTATTTGTCAAATATGAGTTCGTTGCACATGATAAAAAAAATCCATAAATTGTTCCCATTGCTACAAAATATACATGTTATGTTGTTTGGTGAGGTCTACGGATTAAAAGATGACATTAGAAGGAAAAAAAAAGTTAAATTTTTACAATAAACGGAACAATAGAGCTAAAAATATTTTAATTAGATTTTTAACACTCAAAATACTTTTAACTTCTGCTGTACACTCTAGCCTCAAGATCTCCATCTTCCCTATTCTTCTCAAATTCAATGAATGTGCAAAACTAGAGAGGTGGTCAATAACTTACACTAGAAACTTGAATGGTTACAATAATGGAATAAAGCTGCAATATAATCACTATAACGCCGTAATGTAATAAAGTTGCGGTAGCTATATGTTGATTAATTTAAGTTATGTAATAGTTATTAAATGATTTTGTTTCATGAACAACATGTATAATGTGAAGAAATGTGTCTATTCAAACTTACTTGTTCAAAACAAAGTGTGTGTTAATGCAAACATAAAAGTAGTGAATAAATGTTAACTAATATCAGTAAGAGCAAGGCGAAAAAGAGACCAAACATTACATTTGTACCACAAAAAAAGTGATCTAGAAACCACACCACTCAAAATGCAAAGAGAAATTCCAGTCCGGACATATTACTTTCTTAAAGAGTCCTATTCACCAACATATTAATAATGTACTAAATTTTAAATGTCATATTTCGAAAAGAAATGTCTTTTCATCCTATATTAAAGTAAATGGCACTAATCAATGGAATTTTCGAGAAAGAAAAGAACTATAAGTAGGATAACAAACGAATTGTATAAAAAAAATGGAGTTTAACGTATCATGTGAAAAGTTATGCATTTTTAAATTGACAATTTTGAATAGAGGTGTTCATTATGAGAACATGGATAAAAGCTTTATAAACAAATGTACTATTTTGATGAAGAAAATAAAACATTAACAATAAACATTTAAAAAAAATAGTGCTTGGCCAAGAATAAAGACTACTAAACTAAATGACTTCGTTTTAGAAGAATAATGACTATTAGCCAAAAATATTCTTAATCACAAAAATCTTATGAAAGAATAGTGATTACGATATCTATGTATATAAAAATATATCTGAAAATTAATTCCTAGGTCACAATTTCCGTTAGAAGTGTATACAAGAATTTTTAGTGGTGAAATCATAGAATTATTGACAATATAATATCATGCTTATATAAGAATATGTATTTGCAATGATATGTTTTCAACAATTTTTTCAGAATAATTTATGAACCATGTATTTTCAACAAAACATATATTACCAAACGTACATCTTCATTGATATAATTAGAAATTTATAATGTTGAAGAACTATAAAACAAAAAATTGTCACATGATATTAATTAAACTTGGATTTTAAATATTTGAACAATATGTGACTTTTTTTTAGAGCATCATTAAAGGTTACATTTTAGTGTTAAAATAATCTTACATTTACAATTTTGTTAGAAATTTATAAATGAATGACAGCTAGTAATAGTACTAAAAACAAATTCACAACCATATATGCTCACAGACTAGAAATATCAATGTAATAATTAGGATGAGAAATAATGTCTATTTTACACTTTTTTTAAAAATGGTCATCGCTTAAGTTTTAGAACCATGTATTCACATAATAACAATTAATAACATCCTTACATTCTAATTTGATTAAATGCAAAATTAGAGATAGCTCTTATTACTTTGTAATAAAAATGAAGTCGAATAATAATTTTATTGTTATTATTAGATCTAAATGTGAAGATTACTATTGAAGGATAAATTTTATGAAGGAAGATTGAAAAATTAACATATACAATTCTATTAATGAGATTAATATGCATAATATCTATAAAAGTGGATGAAGTCAAAGCAATGGTTCATTCCAATTGTGATGTGAAAATTATGGTTTTGAATTTTTTGTCATGATTAATTTTCGTTATTAGCATGAAAGTTGAAAAGGTGTGCAACTAGAAACAATTACAATGTATGGATGATTTGTGCAAGCATCAAACAAGCATGTGCAAACCTTTGATTTAAAAACACTATATATAAACATTGAGAATGCACAATATAATGAAGTAATGAGATTAGTGAAAAACATGCTACTAATGCATTTCAACGAACATATTTTTGCACAAATGGAAATATGATCAACTGAATAGAGCATTGCTTACAACTGAAAAAAGGATATCTATGAAGTTATTGATGAAAATACAATGATATACAAGAAATTTTTAAAAAAAAAAGTAGTATCTCATCCAAAAGAATAGACTTTTGAAGGAAATATTCAAACCATCAAACAAATCTGTCTTATAACTCTCATGATTTGTGCTCAATGTGCAATTTATCACCTAAGACAAAAAAGGAAATTTGAGTTCTTAAAATATTCGGTTACAATGAAATAAAATGTAAAAGACTTGAGTTTCCTAAGTATCTAATTTAATCAATCTTCATGTCCAATCTTTGTGGAAGCAAGATCTCATTAATTTATGCTATTTCACTGTAACAAAATAAACAAGATATTGAAAATGTTGCATCAGACATCTGTACTAATAAAAAGTGGAGTAAAGATCATCTATATAACGGTTGATATATAACCGATTCTTCAATGCATAATTTAACAATACTCATTAAAGAAACACATGTTAAGAAAGGAATGTAAAACACGTGCATACTTCTTGAGATGACATTCTTGTTTCATTTTGCTATTGAGAATTGCAAACAAGGTACACTAGAATAATAGGGGGATTCTACAATTCAGATTCTCTAATTTTGAAACATGTTTTGATGACAAGTTAGTTAGATGTACTTGGACCGCAAGAGTCACGTTGTTTCACATATAAAGGATATGAGTTAAGGCTGTGTTGTTTCACATATTAAGGGCAAAGAATTTTGATAGATATATTTGAAGAAGTTTGTACATAAGGCCTTCTATTGTAATTTTAAAAGGATGCAATTTTTGGTAATTTTTTTTTTGATCGAAATTTTTGGTAATTCAAAAGGAGTAAATCTGCAAAAGGTATAATTGGAAGAGCAAAGTTCGAAAAAACCTTCTTGAGCTTCACATTTTTACATAAATTAAATAAATCATATGCAATGATGACTTCTCATTTCACCAAATTGAAAGTTAGGAGCCTACACCATAATAGTATAATATTAAATTGAAATTAGTCCATCTTTTCTTATATACAATTGTTCTTATTTCATCATTTAAAACTTAGCGTCCACAATGTTTCATAATTGCAGGGCACTAGTAAGATTGAGGCCCTTTGTCTTGGCAATTATGGCGGAGGAAAAAGCTACCGAGGTGAACAGTTTAACAAACTCACCAACTTGAGGTTCCTTGAAGTGTGCGGTGTGAATCTCACTGGAGATTTCCAAAACTTGCTTCCTCAATTAAGATGGCTTAAATGGAACAATTGTCCCTCGGGTTTTGAAGTGGTCAACTTTCATCCGAAGAAATTAGTCGTGCTCGATCTATCATATAGTAAGATTTCAGAGGACTGGGGAGGATGGGGTCCACTCAAGGTAAGATATTGAGAAGATGTGTCTCTTGTGAATAATGATGTGTTACCGAAGTTCCCATAGCATGAGTCTACTTTCTTTCTTACAAAAAGTTTAATGCCATTCTTTATATTAAGGATTTTCGTCTTAATATAAGAGGAATTTATAGGCACCTAAATATTTAGAAGCTTCTGCCCATTAATATCTTTAATTGATAAAACTAAAGAACCTGCATGCTTAACCTTAGACAATAATTTAAAAAAAAAAGAAATTGACTATATTAATTAACATCTATTGAAAATATAATTACATATTTGTACCTATTTTGATTTACTTTAATCTAGAGGGTTTATGGTTAAGTTAATTTCTCTCCATGCGAAAGTATGTCTTTTGAGTGATTCTTATTATATCTCTATATCAATTTTCTTTCTTGGGAAAACAAAAAACTCCCATACAGTGACTTGTGTTGTTAATACATACTAAATCTCTAAATTCATTTTAATAGTAGAGTAATGGATATAATTTATGAATTGCTCTAACTTGTTGCATGAAATATTTATTCATTATAATTGTTGATTATGGTAGTCACAGTATAACAAAAATATAAATTATTAATGTTATGAGAGTAATAAAATTATCCTTCCAATGGCATAAAATTTTTTTAGAATATAACATTATTTATATCTTGTACATATAACATTCAGAAATTGCTTTTCATAATTAGACTACCTTTCTACTTCAATTACATTATAGAAGTGTCACCTGCTTTTTATAATAAAATTTTCGAATGTCTAATCAACGAAATTGTTATAACTCTTAAAAACCAAATATAATTTCTCTTTGAGATTTTATCCAAAAATAAACATGGTTAGCACTTGTACGTCCGTAACATTCTTTTTGCAATGGATATGCTTTAAAAAAAAAAATCAATATGGTGGTGTAGCCTAACGCTACTCAAAAACATTTGAAATTAAATAAGACAATCATGAAAGATTAACAGAGCATGTGTATTTTCTGAAAAATTTAAAGATTCTTTAAAAGAAAAGGGAAAATACCATCAAAAATCCAAACTATGCCACTTGGACCAATTTTACTGTGAATTTTTTTTCATGCCATCAAAAACCCCAAACTATGCCACTTGGGACAATTTTACCCTAACTTTTTCTTGTGTCATAAAAAACCCTAAATTATACCACTTGGGACACATTTACCCCCAAACTCTTTAACTAAATGGCATTTTCATCTTTTTACTTTTTGTTTTTTTTCTTTTTTTCTTTTTTTTTCTTTCTACCTCTTCCCTCTGCCATGGTCGGCAGAGAGAAGCCGGCGAGGGCCACCCTTGTCGACGATGGCGGCATTCGGCAAGGTTGCCCTCATTGAGGACGGTCGCCCCCGACCGGGCAAGGGCCGCCCTTGCCCAACACCAAGGAGGGCCACTCTTGCCAAACACCAGCGCCTCAAGTAGCATAGTTTAGGTTTTTCTGTGGGACAAGAAAAAGTTAAGGATAAAATTGTCTCAAATAGTATATTTTGGGTTTTTGGTGGCACAAAAAAAAATTTATGGTAAAATTGTCCCAAATGGCATAATTTGGAGTTGTTGATGGCATAAAAAAGTTCAGGTAAAATTGTCCCAAGTGACATAATTTTGGGTTTTTGGTGGTATTTTCCCTAAAAAAAAAAAGGAATAGTAGAAAATCATATGTTGCTTTTGTCCACTTTCATTGAGATTTGATTTGTTTCTTTCAGATGGCAACCGAGTTAAAAGTTCTCAACCTCTCGTATTGTGATCATTTGAGAAGAACTCCCGACTTGTCTGCTTTCAAAAACTTGGAGATTTTGATTCTTGATTTTTGTTGGAATCTTAAAGAAATTCATCCTTCTATTTGGTATATCAAGACCCTTGTCTCCTTGGATGTCGGTTGTTGTCTGAACCTAAAGGAGCTACCAGCAAGAGTAGGGAGAATGGAAGAGTCGAGCAAGCTTCTATGTCATGATAAACTTGCTCAACTTCCCGAATCCATGGGCTTCCTTGAGTCGTTAACTCTGTTGAACTTATCTGTGTCGGGCATTAAAGAATTACCTAAATTCATTGGTTCTATGAAAGCGCTAAAGACTCTCAATGCCTTTTGGTGTCCATCATTAGCTCGCCTACCTAGCTCTATAGGCAATCTAGCATCTCTATCTCTCCTTAACCTATCAATATGTAGCTCCTTGAGAGAGATTCCCGACTCAATTGGAAAGTTGACACCATTGACTTACTTACTATTAAGAGGAACATCGATTACAAAATTACCCGAAAGCATCGGAAATCTGCAAAATTTGAGGACCTTGGAGCTTAATGGAACTCTCGTGACAGAATTGCCCAGTGCCATTGGAATGCTGACGAATCTCCAAGAGTTGAGTGCATCAAACTGCAAATATCTGGAAGGATTGCCTAGTAATATAGGGGAGCTGATTTCGCTGAACGAGCTTGAGTTACAGGGATCGGGCATTCGGGGCTTGCCAGAAAGCATTTCGAAGCTCTCTTCTCTCCGTTTTCTCGACGTTCGATATTGCGAAAACCTTGGAGAGATACCGGGACCGCCCTCGAGCTTAGCATCTCTGCACGTCACTTTCCCAACTCCTTCATTACCCTTTCTTTCCAAACTAACCCTTCTGAAGGATCTCACTCTTTCCGATCTCCGACCGCTTGAATGTCTCCCGGAGCTTCCCGTCCGACTATCAAGGCTTCGTATTGAATTTGGTCATCTGCCAGATACCGATGTGTGGGATTTGAAGGAGGCCATACCCCAATTGATTCGGGACAAGTCCTCTGGGCTAAGAAAAGCCATCTTTTACCCGGATGTTTGGGATTGCTTACAATACGACATTTGTGAGGCAAACCCGGATTTGGAGGATTTGGAGGAGGCCACATACGGAGGTAACGAGCTGGAATGAATCTAGTCGAGATTGGCGGGACCTTTCGAGTTCGAAACATCCGAGGCTATCACGTGTTGCGAATTGCGGGAGTCTGGTAAGTTTGAATATCTCTGGTCGCGTGTCCATTCAGTCGCTTGTCCTTTTGAGTTTAAAAATAATTTAAGAGAATCAGATGCTGCCAACTGCGTTGAGAATTTAGTTGAAGTTTGAGGCTTTGACCCTTTTTAGAATATCTGGAAAAGTTTTGTGTCTTGGGATGGACATCCATTGAAAGATTCCAAGCTGCAAATTGCCGAAATCTAGTTGAATTTCATGGTTTTACGGGTTGGATATAGTGGCTAGATTGGATGTCTCTGGGTGCACTTCTAATTAAAGATTACCAGACTTTTCCAGTTTAAAGAATTCGAATTTCAAGCTGCAAATTGCAAGAATCTAGCTGAAGTTCGACACCTTGAGTGATTAGTTAGAATCTCTGGGAAGGTTTAATGTCTTTAAATGCATGTCCATTAAAAAGATTACCTGACCTTTCAATCCATTAAAAGTTAAACAGACCTTTCAAGTTCAAGATGTCTAAAGGGATTCTATACTGCAGATTGCAGGAATCTAGTTGAAATTCATGGCCGTGAGAGGTTGATTATTGGTAAGAATGGAGGATATCTCTAATTGCCCATCCATTGAAAGAATACCAGACCTTTCTAGTTTAAAGAATTTGAGGGCTTTCATGTTGCAAATTGCAAGAGCCTAGGTGAAACGTGGCCTTGATGGGCTAGATTTTTTGGTGATATTGGATATCTGTGGCTGCACCTCCATTGGAAGATTATCGGATCTATCGTGCTTAAAAACCCTGAAAAGGTTAAAACATCAACTTCTGTGAAAAGCTACATGACATTCAAAACCCAGAGGTATTCTCATCATGCAAAAGTTTGCGTATACAATGATGCAAGTCTTCAGCAAAATTCCCAGATGTATTAAAATTTGAAGATATAAGGAACTTTTTAAGTGACAGCTTGTTGGGAGCTATCACACATCCTAGGGCTCAAAGGATCAAGATACCTATAAAGTATAGAGATTTCATGATGCTTGTCAGTTGTCGCACGAGATTGCGATAAACTAATTGAGCCCTGGTGCTTGGTGTCTTGGAGCTCGACAAGCTTTAGACATTTCTAGATGCGAGTCACGAAAGCCAATATCTGAATTGTCTTGAGCTTTTCTTATAGAGAATACAGGCAGTTGTTATGTCGGGTATTGGTGAGATCGCATTCTGGTGATAGTTTGATATTTGAGACAATCCCCTTCCCCTAATAAGGCAAAATCTTAGATTTGATAAAATCATGAATGAAGCTGGCAGTCCTGGTGAATTATCCGCGAGTGATTATATTTTGTACATGACTGAGTTATTCATGTTTCTTAGCTGGAATGAAATCTCTCTCTATCATGGTAGGAATGTAACTGGCAACCCTTGTGGGAGGACTAGATCATAAGAGTGCCTTTTGAGAAAATAATTTGACTTTTGTCATCCCATGATTCTTCAATCTCAACATGATATCGGGAATAGGCTTTTAGATTAGTAATCTTTTTTCAAGTTTTGTTTTTGAAGGTTGTCTGCTTGCTAGCAGGTCATTTATAACATGTTTGTTTTGTTTACATGGTGAGTTAAACTTTCATCTTTTGTTGATTATTATAATGGCAGGCATACTAGTTTATACACTAAGTTGACACAGTGGAAATTACAAAATGTTGAAGAACAAGCAGCTCTTTAAGAAAATCCCTTTGACCATAGTTGTCTCAGTTTCTTAAGGTGGATGACTGAAATCCCACACTCAGGAATGACGTGAATTTGCTTGCTTTTCACGATTGCTTGAATCGATTTTTTTATTGTTCTGTGATATTGCAACTGTAATTTTCTTTTGTCTGTTCTCATATGATTGTTCGAAGTAATTTAATGATTGACATGTGGATTATTAAGGAAGCTTCTGGAGGCAAAGTACAAAACACATAGGCAAAGGAGAGCGATCATGCAGCTGGACTCGCGGCAAAGGAGAGCGATCATGCAGCTGGACTCGCGGCAAAGGAGAGCGATCATGCTGCTGGACTTGCAGTGCTCTGGATCCTCAAAATTTGTCAGGCTCATCAGGTGTGAACTTGATATGCTGCAAGGCTACAAGAGTGAGTTCATGGTTTCATTGTCACTTTAAGTTTTCGATTGACTATTTATGTTGAGTTTGATTCTAACAAGATTCACCCCGTTTTTCCTGTCACAATGAGATTTACTCTTCTGCTCATTTGTCATTCCAATGGTGGGATTTTTTCGCTACGCCAATGAGGATTTGTTCTAGTGATGCTCTATTTCGACTTTCCAATATGCAAGTTTTCGTCTCCTGCCATGTTCTAATTTTTCTAATAATCCTGGTCTTCATGATATTGGATCTGTGAATAGAGCCAAACTTCAAAATTTGGGAGGGGAACCATCCAAAGAAACTTATGATCTATCACAAATTTGAGCAATGTCATCTATATGAATCAAACTTATGATCTATCACAAGTTTGAGCAATGTCATCTATATGAATCATACTTGAATTATGAGAAGAAGCATTTTAACAAGTTTATTCACTTTGTGACAAGTAGCAACATCTCACGTTCTATCAGTAGTCCGCCTATACTTTAGTAGAAATAATGATTTCATGTAAAATGAACTCATGAACAGGACTACGGTGTTACCCAGAGATATGAAGCACCACTTCCTGGTTGTGGCAGAGGTTGAGTGGTCCCAGTGCTGTGGGGCTGGTAGCTACATGGATCCACCTAGACTGGAGATCGGGTTGGTGGAAGTTTCACCGACAGTGAACTAATTTTTGGCCCTGAGAGCAACGATCACTGTTAGCAAAGGTGTACACAAAGTAATACTCACTGGCACTATTGAGGGAAAAGTTGGTTGGTCTGTTGGTTAGTTTATGAACATAGAAGCACTGTGGCAGTTATTGTTATCACAATTTGACATGTTCAAGATGTCGTGTGACCTAATGTAGAAGTAGAACACTGCAAAGCTAATGGAACGTCATTGGCATTAAAAGAGTGAAGCTCGAGATTGATTTTTTGGCCACTTAAGCTCAACACTCAAGATTGATTGCACATAAGTATGTGTATGCAATTCAAATCAGGAGATTTTACTAACAGAGCTTCTGTAAGATGGAAATTATGAGAACTGTTTTTCTCTTATCTCCATAAGTTAGTTCTAGCATGTATGCTCCAAGAAGAATGGGACATTGAGTTCTCTTCAAGAAGGTATACATAAATTTGTGTCTCTTCCCTCTGTGAGAGCTTCTCTCTCTTTGTCAAGAGCTTTCCCTACATCACAATGATGTTTTCTTTCAGCTACCTTCCTCCATGATTATCACCCCTCATTCTTCTCGATCATCCATAATCCTCATATTTGCTTTCTATCATCATTAGTTATTTCCATCTACTTTCTATTTTAGTTGAGTCTCTTTGGCATTGTTTCATCGCATTAGTTTACCTCATCACTGCACACTATCCCTATCCACTGTCTGACAACATTTCTGAGTTTATTCTCTGCTAATCTATTTCCTTTTTCTCATTACAGGATGCCTGCAGAGGTTCCCTTAACATCACATGCATCTCTGGTAGACGATCTTCTGGGGGATCATTTGGTTTTGGAGCAAGTTGATGATGAGGAAGCTGAGATGGTTTTAATCAGAAGGATTTTGTCGGTGAAGTGCTTGAGTCCAGTTTGTTAGCTAATTTTTTGAAGGAAAGCCTGGGCTGGTCTGGGTGAGATTACTATAATCCCTCAAAATAAGATGTATATTTGCTCAGGTTTCACGATTGGCACTTAGCAAAGAGAGTCCTAAGTTCTGGCCCTTGGTCGATTAGGGAAAAATTGCATAAAACTGCAAAGATGGGATGCTCAGAGGAGACAAGAGGACCTCTGTTTTCATGAACCGGATATGTGGCTGCAGATACATGGATTGGCCTTCGACCAAATGAAAGAGAACAATGTGAAACCCACTGCTCGTTGGGTGGGCAAACTGGTGAAAGTTGAGCCAATTCGCAGCCAAATCTCTGGTGAAATTTGAGTCAATTCACAGCAAATCTTGGGGTCGTTGGGGATTCCTTTGTGCTAAAAGTTGCAGATGCTATATATGTACTGTGGAGTAGGGCACTAGCTTTGTTACTTTGAGTAAAGAAACTTTCTGAGTGGTTGGCTAGTGAGATTGAGATTGAAATAGAGAAAGCCGGTATTGATCATTGAAAAAGTCAAAATGATGCATTTACATGTCTTTTGATGGCATGAAAGGTCCATTCTATGATATTGCCCGAATGGATTGCGGGATGAGGTGGGAATGAATTTGATGTTGCTCAAACCTTTATAATTGGATTGAGGAGAACAATTCGATAATGGACTCTGATCCTGCAAATTCTTTAGTCTCTATTATATTCAATTTATAGATCATTCCGGCGTTCGACCATAACATTTGACTAATCGATGTTCACTCAATTGGATCAAACCTATATGATGATACGGGCAAAAGTTCATATCATGTTATACTAGTCCACATCTAGATTTGCGAGCTTTGATGCCAAATATAGCCGAGCAGTATCATGACGTGAACAATGAAATGAGCAATATCTAGTGAATGAACAATATCTAGTAAAAAGGAACTCCGAATGTTTAAATTCAGACATCATCATATGGAATGAGAAAGACTTAGGAAGCAATTATGTCTTGACAAGGAAATGCAGTAATAGAATCTGTCCGTTGACAAGTATCAATAGAAAGCGATGGTTGTATTAACATACAAGACTGAATGAAGAGCTTGCGAGTTATGCTACCCATTCAGAACCTAAAGAGATAATCCTTCAATCATTGGACTTAGTAGGATCGACACATCTCCGGTCGAAGTTTGTCATGAATGGTTATTGAACTGGACTGCTGCATCTTGGATTTTGGTATGAATATCTCCTCTCTTTTTCTTTTTCCTTTTCAATTGAATAACAGTAATGGCGCTTGTGCCAAATAATGAAACTGATTTCAATGGGCTTAAATTCGCTAATACATTTGGCTTGAAGGATTTAATATTTTAATCATATTCAATTCCATGTTCTACACTCATCGAATGATCAGTGTAGACTATTACGTCTCAATTGTAAATTTCTAATCCTTCAAAGAAAACATTCCAACAAAACATAATTTCATTAATGAACACTAAGTCTATTCGAATAAAGTCAGGAGGCTATTGCAAACAGAGCTTCTGTAAACTAGAAATTATCACGACTTTTCTCTTCAGGAAGGTATACATAGAAATGAATCTTTTTCCTTTGGGAGAGCTTCCCTCTCTTTGCTGATAACTTTTTCTACATCACAATGATGTTTCCTTTCGGCTACCTTCCTCCATGATCGTCATCCCCCATTCTTCTTGATCATCCATAATCCTCATACTAGCTCTCCATTGTCATTAGTTAATTCCATCTGCTTTCTGTTTCTGTTAACAAGTCTCTTTGGCATTGTTTCTTCGCACTAGTTTTCCTATCACTACCCACTGTTCCTAGCTGTCAACTGTAAAACAACATTTCTGAGTTGATTCTCTGCTAATTCCAGGATGGCTGCAGATGTTCTCTTAGCATCCCAAACATGTCTGGTGGATGATCTTCTGGCGGTTCATTTGGTTGTGGAGGAAGTTGGTGATAAGGAAAGCTGAGATGCTATTGATTGGAAGAATTCTGTCGGAGAAGTCCTTTAGTCGAGTTGCTTAGCTAAATTTTATAAGGAAAGTCTGAGTTGGTATGGCTGAGATTACCATAACCCCTCAAAAGGAGATGTATGTGTTCGTGTTCAATATTTAATATCAAACTGAGTCCTCATTTCTGGCTCTCGGTCGATTACTGACAATTGCACAAATCTACAGAGATGGGATTCTCAGTGGACCTCTGTTTTGATGAACCGGAGATGTGGCTGTAAACACATGGACGGGCCTTCAACCGAACTACAAAAAACAAGGCAAAATCTATTACTCCTTTGGCGGGCAAAGTGGTGAGAGTTGGGCCATTTCGCACCAAATCTCAGGGTCATCATGGATTCCTTCATGTTAAAGTTGCAGCAGATGTTAAAATAGCCCTTGTACATGGAAAACGGAGTGTAAGGGGATAAAGGTGAAAAGCATTGGGTAGAGATTCGATATGAGCAAATGCCGTCCTTTTGTCACTTGTAGAAACATTGGCCACACTGGGAAGTTATGTGGATACCGCTGCCCGGTAATTTGGAAGTTGCTCTGTTGAATCTATGAAGGAGATCACCGGAAATCCAGTAAGAAAGAAAACATTCCCCATCTTGCTTGCTCACTACATCCCTCCTTTTAAGGCTCCCTCCAGTCTTTATCCAACCTCAGAAGCCTCATTACCATCTAAGAACTGTCTACCTCAACCCCTGTTATTTCTAAGCCTGTTCTAAAAGATGTCTCTGACTCCTCGTCTGAAGTCAGCTGTCTATCCTGGTGATGCAAGGCAGAATTCTAAATCCTAAAAGAGTGTCTATCAATAGCTTCTCTTGCCTTGAGCCTCCTCACTCATCCCCATATATCCCTAGCCCTTCCCAGCCCAACCTTTCACACCATCTGCATCACCTTGAATCTCCTCATTCACCCTCATCCTCACCCATGACATGTCCTACAACTACACAATAACTCTACCATCAACACCACCCCCACTCCCAATTCGCCCTACCCTACAACCTCTATGATCATAAACACCTCCACAACTCTTCTAAATTCGTGCCCCCACAAAGCTTAGTTACATTCGAACACCTTGTGCCCTAATCCCTAGCCCCAAGCTATTTTTGTCACACGGAGCTAGCCATGCGTAAGAAATTGTACATTGCGAAAAGCAAAAAAAAAAAAAAAAAAAAAGACAGAAAAACTGTTTACGTAGACGTGATCAAAAGGCCTTCAACTCTTTTCCTGACATATTGCACTTGATTAGATAATGTGTCGTAACATAAAAAAACAATATTATCCTGCTTGATTACATTTTTTTTGCGCTTAATTGCAACAACACGCTGTAATTCGGACTCGACCAATGACCCACGGTGGCTCACGAGTGAGGCTGGTGGCAAGTCTACTCGTCGTGGCAGCGCTTTCAGCAAAGGATGGCTGCGGCGGTGGTTTGGCGGGCTATTTGTGACATGGCTCGGCTTGGCTCGATGTTGACTCTCAAGAAAACGTGAAGACCGATCACCCGAGGAGGGAATTTCCAAAATTTCCCCTTCTCTGTCTTCTCTCTGTATCGTGTATTCTAGAAAGTGGGGGCGTTGATATGGTTGGCAAATATAATGAAATAAAGTAGTTTTGGAAGAAAATTATCAATTTCAGCATTTGACAAAATACTAAAAGCTACTGGCATTAGCTTTTAGTTTTCTCAAGGTGAACATTCGACGGACAGCCCCTTCAGAATGCTAATCCAAACGCATCCGGTGACATCTTTATAAATTGATCATTCCATTTTAACTAGTGAACGAATTCGTAAAAATCAAAATCCATAGAGGGAATGTCCTCCATTATCCAAAAATTATCGATGCACAATTATTGCCAAAACTGTGGAGTTACAGATGAATTGAAGTGCCTCTGGATAATTATGATACAATGATAGATCAAGTTGATGTCCAAAATCAATACCATGCCTGAAGAAAAATAAACTTGGTACCGAGTGCTTGACTAAAAAGTCTTTGAAAGGATAACAGTTATGGGATTGACTCCATGCTTGAATTGACAGAACAGATAAATAACACAATCATCCGCCTAGAGCTTTAGCCAAAATCACCAGTCCTTGGGTTGCCGGAGCCACCATATGCTTCCCTGCTTCATCGTCAAGGTTGCATTTTAACGAAAGAGAGTAACAACTCTCCAGACACCGTGCCCTATATCCTTTTCTTGCCACTACGTTTTTTCTTCAGAATTGGTCTTCTGATTTTGTTGGTGCATTGAACTAATCAAAGCTTACTTTCCTTGTCATAATCACGAGGGGAGGAAGTTTGAACCCACTGCCTTGGCAGAGTAGAATTGACTGAAGTTAGATAAAATTTTGTGACTTGCTACCTATATATTTTCAGTTTGTAGGCAAGGTACCAATAAAAAAGCAGGACTATACGTAGCTAAACACACATGATCTCCTCAGACGTGGTTGCTCCTGGAGGGGACGAAATAACCCATGTATTCTGTAATACTCATTGTCCAATTTCTAACCAGGTCATATGCAATACCAAGTCACAGAGAGAGAGAAAAGAGAGAGAGAGAGAGAGAGATACCTTCATCGCATCTGCCCCAAAAATTTTAAGCTGACTAATGCAACGAGATTTACAATGCAGAAGCCAAATAATGTCCTTTAACAGACCACCCTGCGGCCACATACAGATGGTTTATCATCTTAAATAGCAAGCGCCTTGCCCTTTCCATCCAGGAAAGCAACTCCAGCACCCCTGAATTCAGGAAATAAATAAAGATATTGAAGTACGAGGACGGATTTTTATTTAATTTTACCCTTCAAAAAATTTTAGCAGTAGAATATACATACCAAGGACAACTCTTAAATGAAGGTAACTCAAGGTTCCCCTGAGTTTGGAAAAGAGTACTGCAGCCGCAGAACCTGAGAACGCTAGAAACGTGGTGTTAGATCTTCTTCACAGATGGAGGAAGACAATGCAACAAGAAAATGCACCCAATTGGTCTAAGTAATTGCTCAATTAAGAACCATCCACCTTGACCCTCCTGCCTCCTGATACAAATTATAAGCCACTTTGACAATACTATGAATCTAATCCTTCCTCATTGCTTCCTCCTTCCCCCTCTCTCTACCCCACAACCCCCTTCCAATTCTGGCCTGCATACATGAATGCACACACTTGGTTATGCATGCAAGGGAACTGCTGCTTAATGTATGCTTACTACATGCATGTGCCCATGGCCCATTTCCAGGAACTCCACCATTTAGAGCTCACCTCGTTGGATAGTACTGCGCCATTGCTGTCAATTTATCCAGTTTAAAAAAATAAGGCACGATTTGATTGTTACCCTGGACCTGTCTCATATAGGACGAAACTATTCTAGGCCATATAGACTTACTTGCAAAGCAACACCAATGAGACAAACTCCAAATTTCACTCAAACCCAATCCAAGAGCTGATCACATCAACAAGGAGTAAGTTATTGCATGATTTAAGTAGTTTTACCAGATTGACTAGTTGGCTCTTGGAAAAGACCATATATTGCGAATCTTGCATAAGTTAATAGCCTCACTCGTTGAGAAGCACGTAACTTCCGATTGATTGCCCTCAGCAGCCCACTGGAAAGGGAAACCAAAATAATAAGACTAAGAAACGTAGAAATTCGACTCATATGGTAAAAGTAGTTTCAGTTCTTTTTCGTACTCTGCACGTAATACTATTAAGAAGTCTGGAGGCAGAGCTTCCATGAAGGATGACACATCCTCCATTCGTAAGGATTTGAGATCTTTCTTTAACATCCTTTTCTCCTCAACTGACATAGCCTCCCCAAGAGCTGATTTACTGCCCATAGCATTGTGAAGTACAGTTAGTATTCTCTCTTATGGCATGAAAAAGATAGGCTGTTTCATTGAGGAGAAAGTTAACACCAATAACCAAAAGTATTGCTACAGACACAATTATAAATGCAGGGAATTCCTTCAAAAATTAACTTGAATGAAAAATACCAGAATTCTACATGATATTTTTTGGATCGTCGGCCATTCCAGATTTTATATTTTTCAGGTAGACTGCATATCAATGTGCATATAACCAAACATTAAAAAAATTAGCATATGAAATCTGCAATACTCTCCCTTCAGGGTATTCAAGAACTACAAGGACATCCTTAGGAAGTTTCTCGGTTTTACAGGATGAAAAGCCTTCTAGCAGTTCACGAGTCTTGACAACTTGCCCCTACCATTTGAGATTATTAGATTAGAGAACTGTCATATGTTTCCTCCACAAGAAGTCTTGGAAACTCAAGTTCACTATTGTTTGACTCTCTCTAACAAGTCATGGACGCCAATAAGGATTTAACATACAAAGAATGCCACTGGGGAAAGTGGAACACTTGGAAGGCCTCCTCTCATCTGCCCATTCTTTTTCTATGGGAATACCTTGGACAACTTCTAACAGTGAAATTTCCATCCTTGTTATATAATGGGTTATAATCTCACAGCTGTGTGGAATTATCTCCCAATGCGTAAATTGTATGGGATCTAATCCAAAATAAAGACTTATCAATAAGTGCTATGTCCCAAAAAAGATTATCAAACGACTGCCACAATGAGAATCCATATGTAGCTTGTCACCTCCTTATCTCACTGTTCGAGACCTACACGCATGAAAGATTGGGGAATTGGTACTTGGTCCGGGCATGTCTCTGTGTTTATTGCATATACAATGTGCCAGAAATTGGACCAAATAGCAAAAGAATTTAGTCATGGATGTTCTAAGTGCAATCAGTGAGTCAATATGCACAATATTTTTTCCATGAAAGTGAAAATGGAAAAAGGTCAATAAACTTTATATATCCCCAGGAGAATAAACCCCAAAATCAAGAACTTTGCATCTCCAAAGTGTACTAATTGTATCTTAATTGATGTGGGCGCCACTGAACAAAATCTACAGAAAAAAAGTAGAGCCTGAGGGTACACGTGATGAAAAAGTTGCAGGTTGCCCCACTAAATAAACAGAAATCGTCTCCCGAAAGGTGGGTGACAACTTGACAGGAGTCAAATGTTTGGCACAGCTTTACTTGGGATAGGCATACTCCAACAAAGGTTACTGCGAGGTAGATATTGCAACTCTGGCCAAAAACAAAAGGTAGGTATTGCTAACCATTAGCAACAGCTGGCTAGGTAGACCATTCAAAGGTTTTTGCTCCTCTACACCATTATTTTGTGACATATCACAGCCAGTCTTACATAATATCGTTGAAAAAGTTCCTCTGGGTATTTGCTATTTATTACCTACTAAATCCTGGGAAAGCATTGCTCAAAAATAGCAAAATCTATTGGAAGCATTTTAATTTTTCTAATGAAAAGTTCCTCCGGGTATTTGCTATTTGTTATCTACTAAATCTTGGGAAAGTATTGCTCAAAAATAGCATAAGCTATTGGAAGCACTCTAATTTTTCTATTGAAAAGTTTCTTTGGGTATTTGCTATTTGTTACCTCCTAAGTCCTGGGCAAGTATTACTCAAAAATAGCATAAGCTATTGGAAGCACTCCAATTTTTCTAATGAAAAGTTCCTCTGGGTATATGCTATTTATTACCTACTAGGTCCTGGGCAAGTATTGCTCAAAAATAGCATAAACTAGGAAGCACTGTAATTTTTCTAATGATAAGTAATTGAACCACTATATAATTCATAGTACAAATATGAATCTTGAACAAGAGTAGGATAAAAAAAATCACCTGTCAATGGTTCTTCCAGTTAAAATGAGGGGGAAATATCTAGAATACTTGCCAACACCAAAACGTTCACTAAGCTGCTGTACTCTAGCTGAATCTGAAAGAATCAGAGCTTTCCAGAGCTGACAATAGTCCATTCTAAATTGCTCATCCAGTTGTTTGTAAATCCCATGATCCAGAATAACTGTGTAGGGGAAAATACTCGAGTGGCTTAATGTATTGAAAGACTCACTGGTGAAAACTTTAATGGAAAATGTATTAAAAGATAAAAATCTATATTAGCCCTCACCTAAAGAAAATCCAGATTTGCCCTCTGGAGAAACTAATATATTACCAGGGTGAGGATCTCCATGCACGAATCCATGTACAAATATCATTTCAGCAAAGACTTCCACCAATGTTCTTGCAACCTTAAAGGCATAACTGAGCAAGCTATCATAATCAAGAGAAAACCATCCGATTCACATTAAAAAACAGAGGTTTTGTTAGGGGATTTGCAGTTAATTTGATATAATATAATCATTCTCTGTTGTAAGCATAACTTAAAAATTAATATACAAGTGCAAGACTAGCAGATTGCAATTCTTTGAGATTAACAATTTCGAGTTTATCTGAATGTTGGGACCAGTGTCGCAGATGTCGATATTAAAGGTATGACTCGATATGGTTGATGAAAAAGTTAAGTCACGATTATTATTATGGCATTAATTAATTAACTAATTTCCCTCAGTTTCATCTCAGTCTCTACATTTCTAGAATGTTCTTCTTTGTCACTGCAAATTTTTTTTTAAAAATTCTTTTCATTTTCAAACCTTTCCCTGTCTCTCTTTTGCATTAAATCCACTCTGCAGTTTTAAACTGCTAAAAGCAATAAAGGTCACACCTATATGTTATTGAATGATTTAACCCTCAGCACTATGCTTTCAGATCAGTTGAAATCTCAAACAAAATTGACATAATTCCTGGGTGTCCTCGACTTCAAGCATTTGGAGACAAATGCAAGTTAACATAGCTGTAACTAGTTGCTGATGAGGGAAGACAACAAACCTTTGTTGGATCTATTCCCATCTTCTCCATATATTCTAAATCATCAACCTAAACATTCAAGAAACTTATTGTCAACAATAACAATACGTGTGCACACATGCACACAGCTGCAGCATTAAGACAAGGTGACCCATGCTCCTAGGTGCTTGGACAAGGCAAGATTACACAGGTTGTTGTCCCTGACCAATCTAGGAGATTCAGTTTAGTAATGCAACTGCTATTTGCAGTGGGAACATAGGATCAAAGCACCAGGACAGGAACTGCTGCCTGTTATCACACAATGAGTATTCTGGTGGCACAATTTATCAGGTGCACATCCATGTACCAGCATCCAAAAAGCTCAATGTTCAAATGACTGACTAGAGAGAAAACCATGACATGTATAAATAGTAATGAGAACTAAGATATCATGCAGAGTCTTTTTCACAAAACACATCCATTTCTATGCCAATTTTTTTCAACTTCTTTTCAAAGCACGCAATTATATTTCTTAAACATTAACACAAGTCAGAGAGCTTGACGCATATGGTTCTGACACCCACAACAAAACCCAACTAAAATGTCTGAGAAATTCGATGGTAATTACAACACAAGTAGGCAAGTACAAGTTCCATTTGCCACAGACCACTTGTTCCAAGGCTTTTATACAGGCCAGACACTAAAATTGCAGTAGTCCAGGTGCAATAAAAACATGCCATACCTTGCTTCCCCTGCAAAATTCCATCGTCAGAACCTGGCTTGTTGTCAACTCCTGCAAATTTATCATGAATGCAATAACAGCTGAAAACTCAAATAAGGACATGAAACTCTTCAATAGTAACTGAAAATTTGAGAATCCGAAAAATCTCACCCATACTATTTTAGGGACCTTGACCTTGTCATTGAAGATAAAGTTCTTGGCAGTTCTCTCAGCATTTTTTCCCTCCTGAATAAAATCTTTACAGACAATGTCAATGGCGGCTTGGACCATGCTCAATTGAAACCACTTATTAGTATTATTATCACAATTACAATTATCATATCTTCACAAAATGAACCAGCCGAAATGTCTCCCATGATATATAGCATTCAGGTTGACTGATGCCTACTTTTGCTACATGATATATAGAATTAGGCAAACTGATAAAACTATCATCAAAGAAAGCACTATAATAATAATACTTCCACCCAGAATTATCATAGCCTAAATCATATACCATGTAAAATTCTTTCTTCAGTTCTGTTAGAATATATTAGATATATACTATTCTAGTAAAGTCAAAACTTGGACCAATTCAGCTGATTCTCATTTGTTGTATATGCCGATTCTAACTTTGTCATGGCCTAGAATAGAAATAATACCAGCTCTATAAAGTTAGTTAAAACTATTTGATATATCTATTGCAGCAGCAAATTCAGCAAACATATGGTATCACAAATCCAAATAATGCCATGTGGTCGAGAACTATACAGGCTTATGAAACAGAATCTTCAAAATGATGTCACTGAATATCTCAAACAAACAATCGATGTTCATGGAACTTAATTGAAACAACTTTGTTGATAAATTTGACATGAACTTCAATTAATCCACCATATCGACCAAAAAATGAGCAATGTCATCATGTGCAAACGAGATTTAAATCTGAACTTTAAGACATTACTCTGCTAACAATCTTGTAAGATTATAGCACTTCATGATTATAACACATAATCTAGCACCACTTCTTTTGTATGAGCTAAGCAGATAACAGCATTTTTCCACAAAAAGAACTTTGGCTAAAGCAAAAGAGAAAGAATTTGCAACAAGATGCAATTCATAATACCTTTACTAATAGTGACTGCTTTAACTTGAATTTACAGTTCAGTCCAATGTACTTATGCAGAAACAGCACACTGCCCATGAAATCACTAGGGTGTGGCTGGTGACCCCGGAAGTACCCAACAAAAGCATTAGGTATACTTCACCTTCTTTAGGGCTCTTGAATGTAAATAAAGGGATTCACAAACCGAGGTTCTTAACTTAAAACTCATTACACGACAATGGGTATCCAATGTATATTGGCAAGTGTGGTGGATCAACGACTCTCTTTAATGAAAAATGCTCCCCAGACATTACACATTATGTTACTTTCAACACAAATACAACACTCTGATGCTTACCAAGTTCTAAGGAGATAGCTTTGACAAATTCTCCTACCAGCCAATCAAATCTGTACTCTGGAAAGAGCTGTGAAAGAAGAGAAAGGATCATATTTCTCAACTGAGAAAATAGGCGAATATTCTGAAGAAATCAACAGCACAAATGAGCACTCAAAATAACCACCTTATTTAGATATCTAATTAGTGCCCTGAAACCAAATGGCATTAAATGTGGTGGCTACTTCGGATGATCATTCTGAGAAACTTAAGACAATCAAACATGACAAGAGGATTCCTTAACAGTCTAAATTTAAATTGATCAAAGATGCACAAGCATATAGAAGAAAAATTACATAATATTATGATTTTTGTCATCATAGTGATTATGAAGATGATGACAATGAAACCCCAGCTATTTCCACAGCAAAAATGGCATTTGGACACAGCTTTTATATTAAAAAAGCAATAGTATCCTAACTGGTACATTAATGCAGAATCCATAAACCCTGTTTCTGTTTTCCTCAGATTGAATCTGACCCATTATTTGGTTTTTATATCCATCTTCATGTACATCAATTACAGTTGTCCCTGCTTAGACCTATTTTGTGTTTGCAGAACTGGGTTAAGTCAACTAAACAAGCAAGCTTGTTGTGCTGTTTTCCTTTTCTCCCATTGGGTTCGCTACTCTTCCCTTGAATAAAACATCCATAGAGACACAGCAGTATCAAATTGCTTCAGCATCACAACGTGATTGTGATAACTAAGCATTGTACATAAATCATTTCAGAGCTAATTATCCTCTTTCAGACATTGATTATTCTATGCCAAGCCTCCTCAGTCAGGAAATCTGCAATCATAAGCTATAAAAGTGTCATGAATGCCTAGGTATCTACTGATCAATTTATATCAAAAGCTAAACTTAAGCTACCACACGTCCATAGGTCTAACGTGTTCATATCATTCCGATTTAGACTGGTACATGCATTCCTCAAGAAGTTTCAGGGAAAGCACCCTCACAACTGTGCCTGTACATCAACATGGATGATGATGGTTTTCAAGAAAAATCTCATATACGGGGAGAAAGTAAATGTCGAGTTTAGATTTCTGAATCTGTAAAAGTAGGATAAGCATTGGCACTGATACATCCAACTGATGTAATGTTAATTATCTCAAGGGGCGTATCGGTCATGATAGCTTGCTGTTTAAACTGCTGAGACATAATAACCATAATAATCACATAGCAGAAAAGAAAAATGACAAGAGCATAAGATGAGTAGCATGTTCCCTTTTGCTGGGCATACAGTATCATACATCATTGCTAAAATATCATGCAGATATGCTGCCCCACATTGAATATCAAAAGAAAAGGAAACTGCACAATGTTAAGCAGACGCACATGAGAAACTAAATGCTTCTCCAGATACTACAGAAGCCAAAGTAATGGACCTAGGAATCTCACAGGACCAGATAATAGATATTACAAAAACGAATTCAACAAGGGGTATGAAAGTAGTTCTGACCCATGTGATGGATTTTGAAAGGAAAGACATGATCATCGTGTCTAGCTTCATCTGCCGGTCTAACCCTGGGTATTGTACCTATCATCCAAAAAACAACATGAAAGAATCAATTTGCTATGCCCTGAGCCCATAAAAATGCAGGAAACCAACTATTGTGCACCATTATTATAAGAAATATCTCAGCAAGCACATGGACAATGCAACGAGCTTTGTCTTCGCTTATATTTTTTGGTTTTAATAACACTAAGCAAATCACAAAAGCACACACAAAACTATTGATTTTGCGAGTACTTGAAAATTTTCCTTGTTTATTCCTTTACCCTGATCAATATTCTCAAATACCAGCAAGAACTGATAGTTCACTGCTGCTAAGCAGGCAACTAGTCATAGTTTTCCAGCAGAAATTAAATTCCAATCCATAGCCTTAGGAGGAAACATAAATAGAAATGCCAGTTACATAGGCCAGGTGTTAGATGTAGGTTAAACCATTTCAATTAGAAAACAGCCAGTTTTAGAAATGCTCAGGCCATGTTGACCATACACAAACACGGATCACTACTTTTTCTCCATATGTCTACTGGTAAGGCTCTTCTTTTTCTTTTTCTTGGGTTCACAATTAACAATTGTTTGAAGAAACTTTAAATAAGTTCATTTGCAGTTGCCCCATATACAAACTATTTTAGTTTCTAAAAGACAATGAGAATTCTGAATGAGTTCAAAAGCTAATTTGTGTGCAATTTTCAAGATATGAGGCGCTCAATACCCAGTAAAAGTCAATTCCAAATGTTGAGTAAAATGAAACAGCAAAAGCTAAAGAATAAAAGATAAAAGTCATCCCCAACTCATAATAAGCATTTTCCGAATCAAATGTACTCTTTCTACCATCCAAAGGGTACATCCATGTGAGAGAAAAGCAGATAACAATCCTAACATGTCACAATCAGATTCTTTTCTAAGATAGCTCAATATCTGTCATGTAAATACACAATTAATGAGAGTAAAGCAAAAATTCATGCCTTAGGCTTTCTATTGAGTCCACAATCATACAACGTAGATGCATCTTACAAGACAATTCCCACTAATTTTGACAAATTACCATGCTGGTAAATGTGAACAAAAATCGCTAGTACCAAATTCAATGAATGTCCTAAAAAAAAAATTACACACATGGTGAGAACATGTCATGGTCACGAGTGCCCTGAGGATAGTAATAGGAACTTTCAATTTCAAAACACTAATCATATGCATTACAGGAAAAGTTAGCACTTTCGAATTGGAAGTTTCTTTAACCACTAAGGTTTGCCCCAGTGGCCACCCTTCTCACATGAGAAGAGGGACGTGGGGAGTTCAAATCCCCACCTTCTCAGGGGGGTTGGGGTAGGGGCGATTTAGTTTCAGGAGTGGGGTTTGACTTCCACGCCCTACAAGAAGGCAAGGCAAAAGTCTAAGCATTATACTAGGAGTAGAATAGGACCAACCAAAAAAAAAAAAAAATTGGAAGTTTCTTTATTTATTTACTTAACTAGTGCCCTAAGGCCCTTATTAACAAAATCAATAAAAAATCATATCTATCTCATGTGGAATTTATATCTTGCTAATAACAATGGTACTCCATCCTTAGAACTATATTGGATAAAATGACTAGATATGCAATTCCAAAGGGCACAAACTACCATGATAGCCATAACTAAGGGCAGCCTAGGGGACCAGTGTAGGGCGCTATCCCCTACAAGCTAGGTGCTTGTGTAATTTTAGGTGAATATATGGGCTTTGTGCAATGGGCTGCCCCTTTATATACCCTACTACATAAAATTTCAGGTGAAATTTCTTTATCTTGCTGATCTTCAGATAGGACTTCATAAAATTCTAATCTTGCCGCCTGTAACTTGAACCTTTGAGTCCATTTATCAGTTTGCCACTGCTCAAAACACCAACTTGCTAGACAAAGATGCAACAGGGTTGCATAGATCACATGGCCTTCATTTATAACAACCTACCAGGAAGAAAGGCAATTTTATCCCACAAAGATGTGACTGAGGTGTGGGGTCATGAAATAGGTTTTCACTTGCATATTCTCCCACAATTAGTTCCAAAGACTTTGATCTCAATATAAATTTTAACTATAATGTATGCATGTGTCTTTTGAGGTGAACAAGTGTGTGCAAGGCAGGGAAGGGGAGAAGGAGAGACTAGGGACAAGCAAGTAAGAACCTAAGAAGAATCATAATCTATGAACATAACTTCTCAACAAAGAAATTCAGCAACAAGAATGGCAACAGACAATGATAAGAACTTCAGTAACAAGAACCGTCGAGACCAACCTTAACTGCTACTTCATGACTGTCTTTTAGCACTGCACGATGAACCTGAGCTATAGATGCAGCAGCTATTGGCACTTCATCAAATGAACAGAATCTGAAATTTTAAAGTATTGTGATCCATATGTTACAGAAAATATATCTCACTGTGAAAACACTAATCACAGGAAAAATTCAAGTATTTATTAACCAACGAAATGATTTCAGATATCAGATCAGAACAAGAATAAACAATAAAAAAAAATAGTCTTTAGTTTTTCTTTTTGAGTCAGCACAATCTAAGTTTAGTAGTCCAACAATAGCATTTCCTATTTAATTATCATGATACATGATTCTGGTACTCTGTACCTTTGAAGTTTAAAGCTAGAGCAGCCACCAATCAGCCAAATGTTTCGGTAGGAGAATCTAGGGTATCGCCAGCTTACTTATATGCTCTTGAATAGGTAGATCAGTTTTTTTTTTGGTAAAGGTTGAATAGGTAGATCAGTTGAAAAGCGACATTTTACAAATGTTGCAACCAGCATATAAATCATTTTTTTAACTGCTCGGACTATATCAAGTGGAAGGTTAAAATTCAATCTACCAAGTAACCTTAACCAACCCAAAATGCGAAGAGAGTTTCATAATCCACTAAAGACCAGTCAAAAGGACACAACTTGCAAAAAAATTGGAAGTTCAATATATGCTTAAGAGTTTGTTAAGGTCCAGTAACAGCTGTTCAACCTATCTATTTCTGAAGTGTAATAAATACAGTCCTTAATTACTAGTTGATAATCATATGAATGACAGAACCCACAGATTGAAGGACCTAAATTTAAAGGTTCTTGCAACCAATGACATACCACCTCATTGGGCCCATGCATATACCCACAAAGAAAGGGATATCTTCGAGAAGCAGAAAGAAGCCTACTAGTAAATTTAACCATCTGATCATACAGGACACCTTTTTCCTCAGTTAAAAAGTCTGTAGTGAAAAGAAAGAGGGGAAGGCGTCTTATTAAATGTCCATGCAACGAAAGCCTAGGAAAGATGCCCTTGTAGACTTCCAACTCACCAAGCATAAGAATTTCCATCTTAAAGAGTTATTGATGTTGAATGGATCAAACTAAATGATATGTTCAAAGCCAAATTATGACAGAGATATGAGAAGAAATACCCGATAAGTATTGATGGAGAACTTACATGCATGATAAATCTTGTCCAAAGTTGTTGATCAGTACATCTCTTATTGCCTTGAAAGGACAAGGGACTGCCTAAGGCATCATTCATTCACATGTAAAGAAGAAAATCAATTACCAAGACTGCAAATAATAAATCAAAGCAAAGAGGAAAATAATAATCCAATTAAAAATGAACAAAACCTTATCATGTAATGAGGAAAGCTTTGATACATATTCCTCAGGAACCTGCCTGATGGCTGCAACAAATTGACCGGCTTTGACATAGAAGCCTTTGTTGGCTTCGCATAACTTCAAAATTCTCTTCGCTGACCGTGAATGTACCTGAAAGCAAACCCTGAGCAAACTTCAGTGCACAAACACACTCTGGAAAAATGCAGAGGACAAATACTTTTTCCACATGAAACAAATGGTGCAATGCAAATGAAGTAGTGAGACAAGCAATTCCAATCTGCAACTTCAGAAAACTAAGGCAGTTCGTTCAAACGGACTGTTGCTATACATGTAAACGAAGTGCTTAGTGACAAAGCTCAGCTATTATATGCCTGTCGCTCAGGATCATATGTCGTGAGCAGGAAAAGGTAAAAGGTAGCCAAGTGTGCGCAATTGCACGTCTTCTGTCAACTCAATAACTTCTTATGCCTCTCTTTCACTCCTCGTATTCACTAAATCATACTCGACACACAAACATTCAGAGCTTCCACTCGTCAGCAAACCAAACGCACCGATTCCAAACTCAAGAAATACTCCAATCATATTCAGAACTCTCTGCGGCAAGCGACGGAGAACTAACCTCAGACAATTTGCGAAGATACTCCTCGGAGTCCCGTGAAAGCCCGCGCAAAGAGACCTCGTAGTCCACGACAGTGATCGCCACCTGCGAAGCGAAGTCCGTCAATGGCGGCGGCGGCGGCGGCACGGGCAGCCAAAACAAGGAGCAGAATAACGAAGGAGAGACGGGGAGAGGAAGAGGACCGTGGAGACAGCACGAGAGGAGCGCATCACGCCGTCGATCAACGCCCCGACCTTGCCGGCGAGATTCGTCGTCGTGGTCGTCGTCGGAGGCGAGGCGAGGGAAGAATGACGGGAGGGCGCGGGAAGGTCGGAGGCCGAAGCCGCCTGGAAGGTGAGGCCGGCGGCGGTGAGCAGCAGGAGCGACGCCTTGCCCTTGGCCGGAAGCTTCATCGCCGCTCGAGGAAGGTCCTCCTCCGGTCTCCGGTGGCGGAACCGCTCCCTCCGCCGCCCGTCGAGAGAAACCGAGGGGGGAACGAACCGGCAGATGTCTTCGTTTCGATTCCGACCGCCTTAAAAGCTTTAAGCTTTTTTCGTGCGACGCGCCACGTAAGCTTTTAGGTACGAGAAGAAAATTAGAACGGTGCGGCTGGATAAGAAAATGTCGGTGGACCACGACACGAAGTCCATTCTTACCATGCGCACCTGAATTTTATCAAAGCATAAATCAAATTACTTTCGGACTTCTTTTTTTTTTTCAAAATCGAGTTTTAACCATGCTCCCTCGAGAGAAGGATGGCGGTGAAGGAAGTTTATAGGATAAATCTGAAATTTGCGGGATTTGAAATTATCAAACCGTGTGAATATCATATAGGGGAAAATAACATAGCACGAATAATTATCTTCCACTAAAGATTATAGTGTAGAATTTGCTCAACAAATGCACCTAATGTAAACTGTGAATATAACTCTTTTGGAAATTGATGAGAATGAACGAATGTTCCCGAAAGACTTTTTAAACTGTATGATACATTAGTGCAAGCTGAGTACTGCGTGGAAGGAATAATTTATATAGAAAATATCTAATGTATAATTAGGGAATTAACTTTTTATGAGTCTTAAATTAGTTTCACAATAATACTCGAAATGATCAGTCATGTCCATGGATGATGTAGATACAAAAAATCCGCCCATGTATTTCATATTTTTAAGATACATGAGGCGACACAATCTCTATGATATATCAAATTTCACCCGACTTAGAAGATCCGTAAAAATTGAGTGAAATAAAAGAGTCGGTTTATCCCTTATAAATTGGGGCTAATTCTTGAAAAAAAACACCTCCATCTTTAGATTAAATTCCAAATTTGCCATGAAATTTTTGGTCTCAAAATTTAAAACTTTAAGTCCAGTCTCAAATCTGTCATAGATTTTTTTTTTTTTTTGTCTCAAAAAGAACCCAAACTTGAAGTCATATCCCAAATCTACCCCAAATTTTGTTTAGTTTGTAAAAATCGTCAAATTTCAATTTATTCTCAAATCTACCCTCGCGATCTAATCCCAACTTGACGTGGCACTTCCACATCAGTAACAAATCCACGTCAACAAAGTCATGGGTTTTTTTTTTACAAAGAAAGTTCGAGCAAATTTGGATTAGGTTTTTTTTAGACAAAGAAAAGTTTGGGCAAATTTGGATTAAACCTAAAGTTTGGGTTTTTATACCCAAAAAAGTTTTACTTGGGGTGGATTTGTTATCGTTCCTAACTTTCATATCCTTAAACAGTTTTATTTTGGAGAATTTCAACAATTTTTATTGGGATGGATTTGTTATCGACATGAATTTGTTATCGAAGTGAAAATGATACATCGGTTTGTACCGATCACCCTATTATTTTGCTGATGTAAATTTTGTTATTGACTTGGAAATGACATGTCAAGTTGGGATTAGATCACGGGGTAAATTTGATGATAGATTGAAATTTGGTGATTTTTTTAGACAAAACAAAATTCTAAGCATATTTGGAATTAGATTTAGGGCGCGAATGATAACATTTACGTTCCAAAATCATTTTAAACGTAAAATAGATTTTTCTATTTCTGGATGAATTTTTGAGCCAAAAAACGCGTTTGATAACGACAAAAAATTTCTACTTTTGAAATAGAAATTCGTTTGATAATAAAAAAAATGTTACTTTTCTAAGTGGCGGCGATAATGGGAGGAGCGGCGACCGGCGACCGGCGACCGTCGACCGTCGACCGACGACCGGCGACCGTCAACCGCCAACCGGCGACGGCGCGGCGTCCGGCGTCCGGCGACCGGCCGGCGGCGACCGGCCGCCGCCGCCGCCGTCCCGCGCCGTCCTCCGCCGCCCCCTGTCGTCCGCCAATCGCCGTCCGCCGCCACCGTCCTCCGCCGCCGGCACCGGCCGCCGGCCCGCCGCCCGCGTCCCGCCGATCGCCGCTCGCGCCGCCGTCCCTCCACCGCCCGATCACGGTCGCCGGTTTTCCGCCGCCGCCGTCGTCCGCCCGCCCGTCGCCCGCCCGCCGCTGCCCGGCTGGCCGCCGACATCCGTCATCCGCCGCCGGCGGTGGCGGCGATGGCGGCGGTGACCGGCGGTGGCGGCGGCGGCCGGCGGTGGGTGGAGGGTGGTGGTGGTGGTGGTGAGCGACGGACAAAAAAAAATTTCTTCCTGAGAAATAAAAAAGAGAGAAACAATTTCGATTTATGTTACGAAATAGAAAAGTAAAAAAATTTTGTTTCGATTTACGTTCCAAACCTATTTACGGAATAGAAATTTGTTCCGTAAATAGAAATGAAAATTTTTTTTTACCAAACAGATTTCTATTCCGGAAATAGTGCAGAATAGAAATCTATTCCGAAAATAAATAGAATGGTGCTACTCGCGCCTTAGAGTTTGGAGTTTTTTCCAAGAAGAAAAAGTTTGGAGCGGATTACCTAAAGTTTGAGGTTTTTCATGAGAAAAAAAGTTGAGTCAAATTTGGGACTTAACTTAAA
Source organism: Corymbia calophylla (assembly GCA_014182845.1). NCBI lineage: Eukaryota > Viridiplantae > Streptophyta > Magnoliopsida > Myrtales > Myrtaceae > Corymbia > Corymbia calophylla. The sequence goes on from CM024702.1 coordinate 14,116,044, forward strand.
GTTGGGGGTTTCTAGAAAATTAGGCCTTCTAAATTGTGCATGAGTTGTGTAGGCAGAAAACTTTCCAATGCACATTTTGTCTTTTTCGGTCATAACATCCTTTGCTTTGTTCATGTCTCATCCTTTTCTATTTTGCTGTTGTGCTTTTCGTGTCTTAGTCTTCTCTTTTAGGAATCTAGGTGAAACATATAGATTTATATATTTTCATCAAATTTTTGCTCTTTATTTTTTTCAAATGGGTCGACTATAATCAAAGATAAGAATCCAAGAAAGAAAAATTAAGCAGAGGTGAATAAGTCGTAAAAAGAATTGATATTTCAAGGCACTTTCTAATTTTTTCAAGACCCTTTGTTTATCTCCCTTATACTATATTTCTATGTTCTCATGTCGGAACAAAGTCTAACCTATTACAAGTGAAAAAGAGTGTTGAAATATATGAATATTAAAGTATGCCTTTATTTATTAACTTAAGTTTTTAGAACAACTTGACAATGATCTCACAAAAATTTTTAGAGTGCATTAACAAATTAAATGATTTCCTGTCAAAGTTGATTTTCAAATTTAAGAATCAAGAATTGTCACGACCCCGATCCCAATACCCATCTCGAGATCGTGGCTGTCGAAGATTATTTTCATTGCGATGGCCCAAGCTTGTTGCCATCTTGTTTCTTTTGTCTTGTTAATAAGCACATGCAAAAACGTATACAACAAACTCCCAAACAAAAAAACAACTGGAAATCAGGGAAAGTACAACAAGCAAAACACACTTTGTTATTATCCATTACATCAACATATTTTACAAGCCCTTCTCTACAGGCATTCCATTCCTATATCTATTACATATTTCTTTTTCAAAAGGTTAGGGAAATCCTATCTCCTTTAACGTGGTCTCAACTCTAAGAAGGGGAGACTTCCATACCTACACACCTAATACAATAAAGGAGTGAGTTTGGGGAAAATTCAGTAAATAAAACTCCTAATTATATACTAAATGGACATCTCATCATCAAATCTAGGAGGTATGACACTTGCAACATAAAGTCGATGGCGGATCAATAGCAAATTCATTGCTATACTGCACACGTGTTCACTCCAGCACACTTTTAATGTATACTTACCTTCAACTTATTAATAATACATATAACATATATATACACATACGGTACAAAAAAAAGGTTTTATCATCAGGCCGGCTCAACCAAGGTATCTGAAGGCTAGCTTAACCGAGGCATTCGAGCTCAATTCAAGCATCTTTGCTCAATCGAGACATCCTTTACAATGAACAAGGCATCGTTGCTAACGCTATGTGACGACAGTCTTCTTCTTTCCTTTAGTGATCACACATCACATAAACTGGTTTCTTATCTTTTCTCTTAGCCAATTCACATACATACACAAGAAAATTCACATGTGACTCCTCGCATCAAATCGCAACGTAAAACATATAAGAATGTTCACACATGAAGTCATTTATTTTATGGTCGACTCAAAATAGGCCCAAAGGCTTGCACAAGCACTCTTGAGTTTGGAAAAACCTTTTGTTCTTGAAAAATATTTTGGTCGCAAGAAGAAGTTTATTGTGTCAACACAAATTCAAGGTTCGAGACTCAAATCGTAGGTGTAACACCGACCTACTAGACTTAGCATTGAATCGATACACCTTAATACCATTCAATACTTAAGAAGTTTTGGTCAGATGTGCGTTTGCCATACATTCAATGCCGACGGCATATCTTTACGATACTTGACATAAACTCGACTCTAAACAAAAACCTAAAGAAATGTGGAGTTTCTTTTGGAAAGACAAAAACAAAACTCATTTAACCATAATCATACACGAGCACAAACAAACAAGACAAGCAAGCTTTCAAACCGCGTCCAAGCACGCAACACATCACCCTAAACAAAGCTTAATGAATCCACTCACTTGTTTCATGCACTAAGATAACTCATGCAAGGCGTGAATCAAAGCCTGCGGTTTGGACAACTAGGCTCCAGCACTTACCTAGACCCCAAACTTGTCTCGAAACAATACGCCTCAATATTGATTAAGAACAAGAGAGGCCCGGTTTCATCATGCCTCTACTTCACATCTAAGTCCAACAGAACCTCTATTTCCATCACTCAGTAATGCATGACTTTTAATGGTGCATCATGAGTAAACCATATAAAATCATACACATATTGACGTATGCATGCACACGGCTGTCATTAGTGCAAGCAAGAACACGTCCTAATCTAGAAATAAAGAATCTACTCAGGACGCCAAAACCATATAATGTACTGGGCACAACACAGGGTTTGTGGCCCGAACTAACACGTCAAGATGCCGACCTATGTCAAGGAAGGCTTTGGATCAATACACCTCAATACTAACCAGCTAAGCGAGGTTCATTCAGACATGTCTCAACATCAATCCCAACTAAGCGAGACTCGTCCTTCGCTCGAAGCATGAACATACTTATGAATATCAACACATGAATAAATCATACAAAATTAACCCTCACGACTGCATACAGTGAGTGCACAACTAAACTCAATGACTTAGGCTATTGCCATAACCAAGAGTTAGAAATTCTACTCACCTAATACGCTTAGAAATGGTTTTGCCAAGAGAGGGATGTCCGATGAGGTGGCGGGCGTAAGCAAGACTAAGCAAGGGAGGGCGCGATCAAGAGAGAGCACGGGCGGAGAGGTGGGTAGCCAAGAGAGGAGAGTGGGGGGCAATGAGAGAGGAGGTAAGTGAAAAAATAAGAGGAGGATGCCTCTATTTATAGGCCATCCTTCTTCCTTTACCAACTTACTCTCCAAGCAACCTGCTTTCCAAGTTTCTCTTCAACTTCACTTACAATCTACCAAGACAACTTCATTTACAAACTACTAAAACTCCTTCACTTACAAATTACCTAGGCTTGCTCTCCAAGCTAAGCCAATCTATAGAATCTTCTATTTTATTCTTTTCTATAGCAAACATGGCTATTAGTTGAGAGTTTCTCATGTTCATCCATGATTGATTATCCCATTCATGGTTTATAGGCCAAAACTTATCTCTCATGGCCAAGTTGATGGCCTCGTGTAAGCCTCATGGTTGGCCCTATGACCGGCACTAGCCTAACTTACCAACTTGTAATTGGCCTCAAGTGTATCATAGGGCCACGCTCAAGGCTTGGCATGCAGCTAAGCTAGCTGTTAGGCATGACCTAGGCAATTTAGCCTAGACTGAGCATGGTGCTTGGCACGGGCCCATCCTGTCTTAGAATAGTCGACCCTTGACTCTCTCGTGATCCATCATGTGCATTCCCTTATCAATCCTTGGTTGTCATGTAATTGTGTAGGATTAGTCGATCCACAATCGGCGCACAGTTGAATGAGATCGATTTATGACTGTCTGCAACCGATGCACGATCGAGCGGAATTACCCACAATCGGAACGTGATTGAGTGGAGTCGATCCATGATCGTCTCTTGATCCGTGACGGTGTGTGACCATCCCACGATCAATCCTTATGGTCGAGTGATCAACCTAGGTTATGACACGGGCATAGTGCCTCAATTTATAGCACAAGATAGGATATGACGCCTTTAGTCATAGGCATTGGACAAGGCACGATGTCTCATCTAAGACCAATCCTTGGTCCACCGATCCATGGCCATTTCCTAGAGGCTAAAATTGAGGATGTTACAGGAACCGAATCAGTTGGTTTTTTAGTCAACTTGAGAACCATACTAACTCTTAAGTAATGTTTCGAATTCATTTTTTTTTTTTTTTTTTTTGGAAAGGAAATTACATTTTTCAAGATTTCCAATTTAGTCATTTCATCTTCCATCTCATTGCTACTTACCAAGCTTTTGATTTATTTAATGTGATCCCTAAACTTTAACTCAATGTGCAATGTCGTCCTTGAAATTTTAATTTATTCAATGTAATTCCTAAACTTTTATTACATGTTCAATTTATTCTCTAATCCATATGAAAATATTCAATACCATCTTTCGTATAGTTTAAGAACTAAATTGAACATGTACTCTAAAAATCTATCGATCATATCGAACGAATTATAAATTTTTGAGTTAAAGTTTAAGAATCATACTAAATAAATTAAAAGTTTAAGAATCACTTTGCACATATGGTCAAAATTCAGGATACATTCACTTTATTCGTTGCATTTAATCATTTATATAATAAATATAAAAATCTCATAAGTAATGCACTCCATCGATAATCATAGACAGCACCTGTTTATTTTCAGGTCATTACATTTCTTCTCATGGAAATTAAGTATAAAGAAAAACATTTATTAGAACCAGTCTATAAAAAACGTTATTAGAATCTGGATATATATATTAGGCTTATTCTGCAATCCATTGAGAAAGTGAAAAGACCTGTAACATTTTCGACATCAGCTCCGCCTCCCTCTCTCTCCTCTCCTCTCCTCTCGAAGTCTCCCTCGTGTAAGTCTTTCCTCCTCTCGCTCGCACGGCGGCGCCGTCGCACCCTCGAGCGGCCGCAAGCCGCCGCCATCGCCGGACCTCTCTCGATCTCCGACTTCTGCCCGCCCCCGCGTAACCCCAGCCGCCGCGCCTTGCCGGCTTGATAGGCCGTCCAAACCGGGGTGAGTCTCGTTCCCCCCTTTGTTGTTTGTGCGCTTGTCTGATCGCCGGGAGCGGTGCCCCGCCCGGGGCGATCGGAACCGCCGGTGCCCCGTTCCTGCCCGAGGCACATGGCGGTGGCGGAGCAGGTTTTCTGCGCAATTGCGATCCCAATCCATGTCCCGTTCTGTTTCCAACCCTAATTGAATGGACTGTGGCATGTTTTAGTTGTTGCCCCCTCCCTCTGCATTGTGTCGCTATTTTCCATACGCTTCTTCTGAATATAGCACTCGTCTTTTGTGTGTTTTTCACTGTGAGTACTGCCTCCTCTCTGACACTCGGATCATGTTCACTTAATTTTACCTGATAGCCTTCTCTGTCAAGACTCTGTATGCGTGTTAGGTGCACTTGAAGATGGGTGTTTCTCAATATGTGGAAAGGATTTGAATTTTTTTGAGGATTCCAGTTGTGAAAAGGGAGGCCAAGGCCATTGGATTAATTCATTCTTGGTTCGTCGGGGCATAACCGTGAATGTTTGTGCATCTATTACAGGGGAAGCTTTCCCAATATTCTGCACCTGAAACTTCTGAAAGATCACCGAGAACCTTGCAGGGATCAGGCATCTGGGTATTGCATGCGAGAAATGGATCCTAATCGCTACGGTCATCAGCCAGGATGGGAGAATAACAGCGTAATTGTGGTTTCCTCCTTAATAAACACCTATATGGGATGATTTCACAAGAAAATTCTAGGGCTCATGTGATTGTCCACATTTTTGGGCCTTAAAGAAAAATGATAATGGAGTGGACCTGCGTGGAAATGAAGTGGAGTTTGCCTAACCTCATTACGTGTTGATTATTTGTTGCTGACTAGCTTATTCTCTTCAATCCACAGGCTTTGGAGGGTTATAGTTCCACACATGAGCCTAATTTTAGGTTAGTACTGACCAACTGTCTTGGCTCATTGGTAAAGCATTATTGATTTCTAAAATTAGTGGTACCTGGATCTTTTTCACCTCTGTAGTTCAAGTACTTTGCAAACATGCTCCACCTTTTCTCTTGCAGTAGTTCTTTGAGTTTTATAGATATTTCCTTTCTTAGGCAAATTACATTTTGCTGCCTTCATCCCATCACTTCATTTTCTTGCAGGGTTGGTTCGTATGATGAGAGAAGGTTTTTAGATGACAGATATGCATACCCTTTGGAAAGGGATGCTTATCCACCTCCACCTTCGGCTGGTGGGTTTTGGGCCCAATCAAGGAGGAGGAATTATGAAGATGAATATCCACTTGAAAGAGAGTCTAGGCGACATGAGAAGCCATATGTTGAAGCATACAATGACATGGATACATTTCGTGATCGCGATTCATCATTTCAAGATTACGACAAGTTGCGAGATGGCTATCACGGAATCGACAATTTTCGTGATCGTGATCTTGATCGGCCTGCTAGGTTTGGAGGACGGGATCGTGATGACTATCCATATGATGACTATGGCCATAGGCCACGTACTTCACAGCATAGGGAGGATAGCCGTGAAAAAGATTATGGCCATGGACGACATAGTTATGACTCTGATTATGACAGAAGCAGTAGGAGAGATGTGAACTTAAGGAGGCGTGATTACCGTGACCGTGAACATGACAAAAGAAGTTCAAATCGGGAAAGGGATCACAGTCCATATGGAAGATATGAACCATCTCGGTCTCGTTCACGATCCCGATCGCCATCTCGATCTAGGTCCCATGGACGTGATGATCATGTAAAGTCTAGGTCTCCCAGAAGTAGAAGCCGTGGTCACAGTCATCGCGAGGACAGCTATGATGATGATCGATATGATAGGGCTGAGAGACGGAGGGACCGTGAGGACAGGCGCCAACGTGAACATTACAGTGTGGTATGTGAATTGTGTATTTCCCTTCTTTTTTCGCTTGTTCTTCTTACAGTGGTGGATTGGGACTTACATGATGACTCTGCCTTTCCTAGGCCCCATCTGCTACTGTTGTGGTGAAGGGTCTCTCGCAGAAGACAACTGAGGAGGATCTATATCAGATCCTTGTATTGCCCGTCTTAACCCTTGCTGATTTCTCCTCGGTTCTTACACCATTCAATTTGCTAATTCCAAATTTATCAATTCTGAAATCAGGCCGAGTGGGGACCTCTTCGCCATGTACGTGTGATTAAAGATCGAAATTCTGGCCAGTCACGCGGGTTTGCTTTTATCGATTTCCCTTCTGTGGTATGTGTCCTTGCCATGTATGATCCCTGGATTTATGATTTAAAGCAAATGGATGCAGGCATCTAGAAATAACTTTTGCATTATTGTTTTGCCTAGTCCTTAATCTAGTCTTAAGCCTTTATTCTGTTCCTCCTTTGCAATTTGGATCCCTTCCCCACTCTGAGTGTTTAAGTTATGAAAAGTGGATGCTGCTGATGCCAATTATTTTCGTGTATAGTCAGCAGCAGAAGCAATGATGGAGAAAGTTGGGGATGATGGCCTTGTTGTTGATGGCAGGAAACTTTTTTTTGAGTACAGGTATACCGTTATATTTGGAGATTCATTAGATTAGTGTTTTTCCTTTGTAGACACAGTACTGGTTCTATCGAATAAGTTTCGGTTCTGATTGTTTTATATGAACACTTCAAAGAAATAGAGCACATTCTAAAGCTTAAAATAATTATTCAGAATCATCACTGCTGTCGAGTATCTGACAGATAATTAGAATTGCAACCTGTATTACTTTGCAACTATATTTCTTTGTATTGGCCAGTTTAGTTACAGGCAGTTTCAAATGTCTTGCTGCAGTAGCAAGCCAACTGGAGTGTCAGGAGGCTTTGGTCAAGAGAGTACTGTCAAATCTGGCCATGGTAGCTATAGGAGTATCATGGTGCCTTCTGATTGGATGTGCACAATTTGTGGTTGCGTTAATTTTGCAAGGCGAACATCTTGCTTCCAGGTTTGTGTCTTTCTGTGATGCTCTGTAGTAATCCTTGTATTGTGACAGGTTAATTTAATTTAAGTTTTTTCTCTCAGTTCCAATGGATGGATGCCATCCTAGTCTAGTTTACCGTTACAATGTGGATGTGGGATGGTGCCTACTCTTGTTTACGCTTTTTGGATCATTGAAAAGAATTTATTGATAAAAGATATGATCATAGTACAATCAGTAGATGATGTCTACTCTATAATGAAGTATTGTGGAACAGTAGGTGATCAGTGATTTTTCTCCTTAATTCACATTTGTGCTAGTGACATCAACTCTATATTGTTTTCTGTTTATATTCAGTTTTCGGTGTCATATTTATTTGGTCAAATACTTACAAAACCCCCAAACTATACCCACTTTGACACAAACACCCCAAACTTTTTTTATTTTTTTGTGTCAACAAAAACTCTAAACTTGCCCACTATGACACAAATACCCTCAATTTTTTTCTGTGTCACAAAAAAACCCAAACTTATACATGTGTGACATATATATCCTCTATTTCAGTTCCATTCAGGGTATATTTGTCACACTAACATAAGTTTGAGGGTTTTTATGACCCAAAAATGTCTGGGATATTTGTGTTACAGTGGGCATAGTTTGGAATGTGGGGTTTTTTGTGGTATTGACCCCATTTATTTTTGCACCAGTAAGTGTGCCTCCAGGTCAATGCCTTTCTTTTCTGGTTTGGTTATAGCCTGTATTTAAAAATATAGATGGAATGAAAAATATTATTGCTTTCTGGTTTGTGTATTGTCACTTATGCTAAATCTGCTCATTTCTTTTCTGGGACGTCAGTGTAATGAGCCACGGACAGATGATGCTCCACCAGCAGATATGATATCAAGTCAATCAACATTAGGGAAGAAGGGACTGGAGGCAGGTATGTCCATGTTACCAGATTGATATGCTGTATGCCTTGACATGTTTATGGGTGTGCTAAGTCAGTTGAGTGAGCAGGGCCAACACATGTTTTGGTGGTGCGCGGATTGGATGAAAATGCTGATGAAGAAATGATTCGATATGAATTTTCTAAACATGCACCAATTAAAGTAATATTCTCTCTTATCCTTTTTTTCCCTTTTTTTCCCTGTTATCCTTTTTTTGGGCCTTTACAGAAGATGACTTCTACGTGCTCTGTTTTTACTTGTCTAGAATAAGCCAATATTATTTTTTGCAGGATCTTCGTCTTGTAAGAGACAAATTTACTCACGTTTCAAGGGGATTTGCGTTTGTACACTTTTACTCGGTATGTTTATCCTGATACATTTCTCCATTTTATTTCCTGTCAACACTGTCTTGCTTCCTTATGTTGTGTTCGTGTCTTCTTTTTTCGTAAAATAACCTGATCTCAAGTCCGTAAGGAATTAAAGTCAGGGTATAGGGCTGCTGAGTTGTTGATGGTAAACCTTTTTTTAGTGACTCCATATTCAACTGCTTATACTGTCAATATTTAGCGCATGGCTGTCTTTGGAAACTTGTATTACTTTAAAGCTTTAGGAGGAACACATTAGTTGAGTTTTATTGTTTTTCCAGTTTATGCACTTAATCTGGCCTATGCATGAAAATGAGCCAACAAATCATTGATAGGTAGGAATATGTTTGATCTGGTTCTCACTAGATACCAGGAGTGGCAACTCAAGAGGAATGTGTTTGTACAAAAAAGATCATTCTCTGTTCGTAGTTTTTCTAGTCAACAATGATTTGCTTCATCTTACCTCCTCCAAGTCATTCTCTCCATGCAATTCTCGAAAAATTGCAAACGGAGCATACAACACAGTTTTGTGTCTGATAGTTGGTATGCACTTATCTGCTACCTCTGGCTTATGGTTGTGACTTTCCCCTAAAAATTTGAAATTAAAATCTAATCTAAGTGTGGAGAGCTATGAATAAAACTAAAGCTTTCAAGTATTTTAGGTTAAATAAAAGTCAAATGTGAGTTCTGCAAAAATTGCAAATTGTCAAAAAGTTAAAAGAAAAGAGACTATATCCATAGTAATGGCATCCAACACTAGGAGTAACGTTTTTTTCCACTCTCATTGGGAGCCGAAGCTTATTTATATGGAAATAGGTGACATTATGAACTGTAATCTTCATTAAAAAATAAAGGTTCCTGCATTCAGGGCATGTTTTCCTACTGTTACAGTCCAAGTTTGTTCACTTGCTCAACCAGGCTGAGTGTGCTATCTTTTTACTCAAATTTTGTGGCCCTATTCCATCCCACTGCTTAAGGCTTAGTTAATCAGAGCGTGTAATGGGCTGTGGTTTTCAAGTAGAGAAAGAGAAAAGGAAAAGTGGGGGAGGGGGGGGCAATGACACGTTGTTGCATGTCTTATTTAAGTGGCAGGCTAACGTCATGCTTTTACCACTCATTTTCAATCACAAACTTGAGCTTCGAATTTATCAATCTGATTACTCCAATGTATTTCAAATTTATGTATGAGGGAGGGAGGGACGAAGGGGCTCAATTTGATAAGATTGGCGTATTTTACGTCTGCTCTTTTATGCTGTGGTGAAGTAATTTTGCATTGTTGGCTACCATTGTTTACTTGTATGAAAATTCATGATTCACTTTCACCTTATTATATATCTAGCTTGACCTTACTTTTTCAGAACTTAATAGATATTGCATAAATGGATATATCCAACTAATAATATGTTCAGCTTTAACCTTCCTTGTTTTTCTTCATTCTGCTGCCTATGACCATGTGATGTGAAAAATCCAGTTCAATGGTTTGTCAATACTTGAATCTACTTTTTCTTCATTATGTGAAAGCTGGTGACTTGATGGTTGTTTCATCTGAAGCCATGTGTTTTTGCCTTTTATAGGTTGAGGATGCAACTAAAGCTCTTGAAGCTACCAATGGGACAACACTTGAGAAGAATGGGCAGATACTTAGAGTAGCATATGCAAAAAGTGTTCTTGGTCCAGGATCAGGGCCATCAGCGTCATCTCAGTCAAGCAGCCTAGCTGCAGCAGCAATTGAGGCAGCAACATTTGCTCAGCAAGTAATCTGTTTTTTTTTCTTTCTTTTCCCTTTTTTTCTTGCTCTATAATTTTTGGGTAATGCTCTTTTTATGATGTTATTGGTCAATCAACCAGTTGACTTTTCTTTTCTGTATCCATGCATGGAAATGGATGAGGAGTGCCCTTAGTTTGAAATTTTTCATTTGCATGCGAAGTTTAAATAGCAGTGGGACATTAATCTGATTGCTTCACTCTGTCATTGAAGTATGATGCTGTTGGATGGGCCCCAAAGGAATATAACCCGGAAGACAAACAATCTACTGGTGGACAGGAACATGGGAGTGGAGAAATCTCTGCAAAAAAAGATGGTTCAGCTCCACAATCTGGCTTTGTATGGGATGAAGCATCTGGTTACTATTACGATGCTGCGTCTGGGTTCTACTATGATGGAACTTCAGGTTTTGTGTTTTTTCCCTTTGTCGCCTGATTCTCTGATAAATCCAAATTTCTTCTCACTCTCGGGCCTGCTATCCAACAGGAAGTGGATGTGCTTCTTGCATAGGGAATTACATAGTTGTTAAACGAGTAGTTGCTCTCTCTTTTGTGGACTTCCTGATCCGCTGTTGGTTTTTGACAATTTCATGATCTCAGTCATATCATGGCTTTAGTTATTTCATTGCAGAGAAGCTTTTGTTTTCCATGTGTGGATGCGAAAATGTTTTCAAGTTTATATGCTTTTTGTCCCCCAGAAATTCTTTTCCATTTCATAGTTCTTTTTTCTAAGGAGTTTGTGGAGCAGATTACTTTGAAGTTATATGATTTACTTGAGCTTGGCATCCATTATAGCATGCAGTATAGATTTCCCCCATCTTCATTGTTCAGTGCTTACTGCTTAGCTATCTTTCTTATCGGCACAGGTTATTGTGTTTGTATCTAACCCTGTGTCTTGACCGCAATGCGAGGATCTTTATTGGATCCTACTGCAGGCAAAATATCCGGAGTTATCCAAGAAGATGATAGGTTTTCTAGTCAAAGTCATGGTACCTTTTAGATGAATATATCTAATAGCTAGCCATTGATAGTATTGATTTTTGGTGTTGTCAGAGGAGTTACATAAGTGGATATGATGCATCACTTCTTACTGTGGGTTGTTACTTTGTTTCATAAGAACCTTAGGCTTCTAATAAGGATCATCACAGTATTTTTTATAGTCAACCAATCCATGTTTTCAGTGGAAGAAAGAGAGAAGGAAGGATATTTTTTTTCTTTAGGTGGAATGGATGAGTTCTTGATTCCATTTGGTTGGGTGGATCTGCAGGTCTTTATTATGATGGTAATAATGGCATCTGGTATTCGTTTGATCACCAAACTCAGCAATATATTCCTTGCACTGATCAAAATGCCAGCTCCTCATCTAATAAGCAATCTGAGCCAACTAAAGGATCAGATAGTTCCAGTAATAGGAAGGTTGTGATCTCTGCGCCAGCTGCAACAATAAGCTCAGCTGAGAAGGCTGCTTCGCTACCAGATGCAGTCCAGGCTGCTGCAGCAGCTGCAATAGCTGCAGAGAAGAAAGAGAAGGAGAAGCTGAAGGAGATCAAACTTGCCTCCAAAAGTAGTATCATGGCCAGCAAAAAGAAGATGAGCAATGTGTTGACAATGTGGAAACAGAGGAGTCATGAAGGACAAGCTACCCGTGTGGCCCTGGATGACAACCTGCTGTCTGCTTCTGCTGATGACAAATCATTTGGCGTTGGACAATCCATCAAGGGGAAGGTTAAACCTGACTTGAATACCATAAGGAATGGTACCACATCAAATGCAGGAGTTAGCACTGCTACACCTGCGGTCCAGAATGTTACTTTGGAGTCTCAGGGGAAACCATGGCCTGTTAGCAATAGCTCAGGCGGGGCTTTGATGGGTGTTATTAGGGGCTCCGGAAGAGGTTTATTGAAAATCAGATGTTTTTTCAGGGTCATTTGGTGGAGTTTCAATGTCTTCAACTTTTGCTTCTGCTGCAGGTTCATCTTCTTTGACAAATACCGATGCTTCAACTGGCATCACTCCATTCAAAACAGATGCATCTGCTTTGGGTTCTTATACACCACCTTCGGCTGCTGGAAGTGGCAAGAGGAGATTCTCTGAAATGCCTTTGAGTTCTGCTTCTGTTAACAAGGAACAGTCTCAGTCAAGCTATAGGGATCGAGCTGCTGAGAGGAGGAGCTTATATGGTTCTTCTGTTGGAGATGATATGTTGGACCATGACACCATGGATTTGAGTAAGCTCACATAACTTGTCATTGGTGTTAATTCCTTCCTGCCATCCTTCCTTCCCTTCTCCTCCTCCACTTCCTTTTCCCCTTTTCTTCTTATTCTGGTCTTGTTTCATCAGTGCAGTAGTGAGAATTTTAATGTTCATATGTGCACTATCCGTTTACCCCTTCCAAAGAATGAAACCTAGGCTTGGTTAATCCATTGCTTGCATGTAATGTCGATAATGTATTGACTTGTGAGAAATTCTGCCCCATCATTTCTTCATCTGTTGGAGATCGAGATTCGGCCTTCAAAAAGAGTTCTTTGGATTCAATGCCATTTCCCCCTGGAGTAGGGGGCTCACGTGGGGCTGGAGATGCAAGTGTCACTGCTCAGAGCTATGAGGTGATTACAGCAGAAAAAGCAATTGATGAGAACAATGTAGGGAACCGGATGCTCCGGAGCATGGGCTGGCATGAAGGCTTGGTACTGTTTCCCACTTTTATGTTTTTTAGCTTTTATGGTGCCACTGGTAAATACTATTGTCATTGCCTCCCACCCCAAGTAACATCTTTGACAACATCAAAGCAGGCATTTTTTTTTGGTAGGCTGACATTTTACCCTAGTTTTGTATCAATAAATTAGACCTTTTTACTTAAGGATCCTAATGGCCTTGGTGTTGGATCTTTTTTAGGCAGAAGTGATCCTGCTTATGACTTAAAGAGAATTTTATGATCAACAAAATTAATTATTGGCCACCCTAAACTATAGAATGTAGCCTTCATATTTGGGTCGAAGAAAGTACAGCCTTTAGGGTGACTAATTTGGAAAAAGAAAGTACCTTTTCTAGCTGAAACATGGGGATTTTAGGCTAGTTTACATGCAGACCATTGATTTAACCAGTATGCTTTAAGAATTGGTACCATGTTTTCTGAAGCCCCTTATTTTACATAGGACGACTTAGCCTGTATGAAAAGTGCTTGATTTTTGGGACCAGTAGGAAATCTGAAATGGGATGCTGCCATGCTTGTTGGTACTTGCCGCTGATGTGTTTAGTGTGTGTTTGTGTCCTCTTGTATATGACATGATGCGCAGGGACTGGGGAAGGATGGCAGTGGTATGATAGAGCCTGTCCAAGCACAAGCAATGGATAGTAGAGCAGGTCTTGGGAGTCAACAAAAGAAGCTTGATCCTAGCCTAGAGGTGCAAGCTGGGGATAGCTACAAGACTCTCATTCAAAAGAAGGCCCTTGCGAGGTTCCGGGAAATGTCTTAGTCTAAGACATGCCTATAAACAATAGTTGATCTTAGTTGTTGTCAATGAATTTATTGGAAGCAAGCACATTGGTCTTGGGTCTTGGATGGTTGGTGTATGGAAAGGTAAGGAGAGGCATTAAATTTGCTTGTCATCCCCTTTGAGAGTTAAATTCCAGAAATATGTTCTTTTTTGAGAATTAGTGATCGAAATGTAACTTACAACAATTTAACGTTTTTGTTTGAACCATGTTTCATCAGTCGAATTTTGAACCTTCACCTGTAATTTTTGGGGTAAGTGAATGGCCCGATCAAGCAAGTACTGTGTGTTCTCAGATGGATTGGTGTGTCGGGGGAGAGCATTTCATTGTGATTTCCCTTTGAGTGTTAAATACTAGAAAGATGTTCTCTTATGAGAATTTGTGATCCTGATGTAATTTAAGATTGGTTTTTCTTGGACCATCTCCTATCATTAAGCTTGAAATTTAACCTGTAATTTATTTTATTGCCTGCCATTATCACTAAGTTTTGAGATACATCAGATGACCACAATGAAGATAGCGCAATCTTGAGTTTTTGTTATTTAGCAGTTTACTTGCAAATTTCTTTGTGTAGCAGTTTTCTTATGATGAAGATTGTGCAATGTCAGAGTTTCCAATACGTTGCAGGTTTTGCTTTCTGGCAATGCAAGTGGCATTCTGCATTGTTCAACCATTTTCCACGGCGAAGATGGTGAAGAAGCAGTATATCATGTGAAAGTAATGAATATTAGAATGTCCGAGTTGGATTTTCTCAATAATGTTCCCTGAAACTAGAGGCGTGCATGAGGTTTCAGCAGTCAGCTGATAAAGAACATTAATATCTTTTCATCAAGACAATCACGTACCACACGACGTGACGTGGCTACGAAGATAGGGACTGAAGCAACCGAAGCCCCCATCTTGAATGTTTCGTTCGACTTATTTGCACGCAGTGTGCAAATCATTCACATAGCACGGTTCACCTTTGACGGTATAACATATCAGCAGGGACTGATTAGAGACTATCCATTTAAAAAAGAAGCGATTTTAAGAACATTTGCAAGTGACGAGATGAAACGGAAAAACTTGATCTCAGAAGCGAATCGAGAAAGTGGAGTTTTGAGAGAGAGAGAGAGAGAGACTCCAGTCTTCGTCGATTAACGGGGAATTTACTGGGTTTGTATGAACCAACTCCCCAAACTCCAATTGGTTTTCTAGTTTCACGAGTGGTGTTCTACTTGAATTCATTCTTATTCATATGCATCAAGAACTAATAGATCAAGGTACTTGAGTGGAATTTGTTCTTATTCATATGCATCAAGAACTAGTAGAGTGGAGACAACTTGAGAGAGAGAGAGAGAGAGATTTTCCAGTCTTAACTCCCCAAGTCCAATTGGTTTTCCAATTTCGCAAGTGGTGTTCTAGTCAAATTCGTTTTTATTCATATGCATCAAGAACTAACCGATCAAGGTATTTGAGTGGAGACAACTATAGAACGTGAGGGGAAAAACTAAAGGAATGAACAGAGTTGGTAAGAACTCATGAACAACAGGATGCAGATCGGGTTTCTTCAGAGCTTCTATCCGCTAGAACCATCCCCGGTGGCGCTGAATTCTGCATAGCCTGAACTCTGGGCAACCTCTTAGCTGTTCCCAGCACAAAAGCAATATCAGTTAGACTGTCCAGGATATCCTGTTGCTACTATTGACCAAGAGAAAATCGCAATATTATATCATGAGATAGCCCCAAAAAAAGAGCTATGATGGAGGCAAGAAAATCACAAGGCAAACCTTCCCTTCTCAATTTCTGCTAGAAATGATTCTGAATTAGCTGGGAGCAAAGATTACGGGTATAGTCATTCTAAAAATGTCAGCGTTGATGATAACTCATCCTTAAGCAGCTAGAAAAATAAGAAGCTAATGCCAGCAAATAGAGGAGGTATGGCAGAAAGGAAAAATGCAGCTGATCTTCGAAAATATGGCTTCTAATAGAATGGATACAGGGTTTTGGGTCTTGACTCCTCCAGGGTTGACAAGATGATGCTTATTTATGGGGTTGAACCATATTTTCCCCCTTGATCATTGGGTTAGTCTCTCTATATTATGAGAACGATGGGGAAAAAGAGCTAGAACACATTATTCATTTCTTTAATGCTTCCGTAGAAGAATAGAGGCTTACCTATTTCATAGAACAGTTTGCTCACATTAGTGGTAGTCTTAGCAGATGTTTCTATGAACACAAGTCGCCTTTCCTCTGCATATGCGCGCGCCTCCTGCAACACCGTAGATATTATGAACATGCAGAGGTTTATAGAGCTGCAATGCAGAAACTGAGATGTAGACCAACTGAAAATAATTCCACAACAAGACCAATTCTGGGTAGAGCACCGATTTCCAAACTGAATAGAAAACATATGTGCCGGAAATTTCTTAGAGTACATAAAGCTGTCAAAAGACTTTCATCCTCGATGGTAGCAAAAACTAACTCTACCGTAACCAAGACTTCTTGTTCTTGCATGATCAACTCCATTTGAGAAAGAGATTTACAAAACACCTTTACTTAACTATTTGGAATCAGTAAGATCATGAAACTGCAAAAAACAAATAGGAAATGAGTTATAAGATTCTTACCTTTTGGGAAAAAATGCTAACAAGACCAGGTTAAGGACCTAACTAATATTTAAAGAGCTAGGTGGCTCTTGAATCGCTTCAAATTAATCAAATTATTAAAAATCTACAAGGCTTATCGAAGTGGCTGGTAACAACTCATCATCAGAATAATAAAAACAAACAACGGACCAGCCAAGAAAATGCACCCCCATTTTCTTGAGGGGGAGGCTACCCACTTCTTTCTTTAAGAAGCTAAATGAGACAGGACCACAAGAATTGCAGAACAATGAACTAAAATGAATGCTCCTGTCAAACTCATCAATACAATTTAAAGAAATATCAGCGTTTACCTCAGCTGCCACTTTTCTTTTATCCTCCAGATCAGTCTTATTTCCAGCAAGTGTTATTATCAAATTGGGATTTCCTGTGATAACTCAAAATTCGCAGTAAGCAGCACGCTTAAGTCTAAAAAAATCATAAAATATCTCTTCTCGAAAATCGTAGCAAATTGCAGAATGACGACGATATTATGACCCAAATCACATTATAAGAATAGGAGTTGAATGATGAGTACTTAAAAAGGAGGTTCTGTGCCACAGTGCAAAAGGTGAATTGCGATAAGCACATACGTATAAGCTAGAAGTAGCTGCCTGCTCTTCTAAAGGGGAAAGGGAGAGCTCACTCAAAAACAAACAAAAAAAATGTAAAGACATAGTAGCTTTTTTCCAGACAGTGGAGAAGGCTGCTTAAAGGGTTGGTTCACAAACATCGTAAAAAGAACAAAAAACCAACAGTTGAGTCATTCTTGTAAGGCTTAACAATCAACATCATAAACTCTCCAACACTCAAGGACTTAATTGCACTTCAAAATCTTTCAAGTCCACATTGTGATCTGATATTCTTACATCATTTCCAATAGATTCAAGAATAATTAAAAAATTTCAGGAGGCGTTTTTTGCCAAATGATGATATTTTTCATATGCATTTTGTAGAGGAATCAATTACCAAAAGACTGAAAAAACATTTGGATAACACAATAAGGTGTTGTGGAATAAGATACAAGCACTGTAAATTGTCTCTTTACAAGGTAAACAAGTTTCACGATAAGCAAGGCACCTTGCTTGTGAAGTTCCTCCACCCACTTCTTAGCCCGTTCAAATGAATCCTACAATCCGCAAGAACATTAGTGAAATGAAATTAAAAGAGACCAAAGCTTTCGCATGTTAGGTCAGTGTATTGCTTGATCTTTCCATAATTACTGTTGCACTCGTTCTGTTCTACGCCATTCATTCAACATTACTTCCACATTTCCTTTTACCTGCTTCTATCCTAAATTTTAAAACTTCTAAACCATTCCTAACAGAAGAGGTAATTAACCTTCCTAATTGATTGTTCATTCACAAGCACAAAACTTACAAAAGATGAACAGAAGAGAAAGGGAAAATTTCATACGGTGCTAGTGATGTCATAGACAATAATAGCTGCGGCAGCGCCTCTGTAGTACATAGGAGCCAAGCTGTGGTACCTTTCCTGACCTGCAGTATCCCATATCTCAAACTTCACTGATGCATCATTGACACCCACTGTCCGCGAGAAGAATGCTGCTCCTATAGTTGATTCCTACCATCATCAGTAAGTAACGACAGAAATAAAATCACTGAGAACAGGAAGAGCAAACATTTCAGCAGCTCTGCAGCACTGTTGACTTCTCAGAATGGATGGATGGATGTAATGAGAAGAAATGAAAGAATGGATGTAATGAGACCCAAGAGGTGCCCTGCCCTGGTATCACTCCCTCCCTCTCCAAAACAAAGATCTAGGGTTCTATCACAAGCAGAACAGGTATGAGATATAGCACCCCAGAGAGGCATAATGGGAAATAGTAAAATGAATACTCTCAAAAACCACTTCAAAACATGCAAAATCTTTTCATGACTTTAAAATAAAATGGAATTAAAGGCTTGTAAAGTTATTACCTTGGAAAAGAACAACTAGCTTGCTCATTTCCAAGCATGCACACTTTCACTGGATAGCTCTCTTTCCACCCTATCACCATTGAAGAAGGAAATTGCTATGTCAAGAATTCTCCACTTATTTAATCTAATGAGTTATCATCCTTCACATGTTTAAGGCTTTTCTTAATCACACTTAAAAAATGCAATCCTCACAGTACATAGTTTGGTGGATCTATCTAAAGATGACAAAGTGATCCAAGACTGTTTTTTATAATTTATTTCTTGGGTGCATCCCTCCCTCCCTCCCTCCTGATTCAGTTTCCAATCCTATCTGAACATAGACAAGCATAGTGAAGTCGAAAAGTCTGCAATGAACATATCCCTTCCTCACTCCCCCCCTCCCTTTTCAGTTTCCAATACCGTCCAATCATAGACAAGCATAGTGAAGTTGAAAAGTCTAAAATGAACATATGGTAGATGCTTACATTTCACTCTATCAACCATGCCAACTTTCATCCCTTTCTCTGATGAAGCTCTGATTAGATTGGCAAGGGAACTTGCGATAGATTATTCGCTACGATTACTTTATTGTGCGGACGCTTCTTATATTTATGCAGAAGACTGAGATAAGGAGTCTTATCTCCAAGGATTCCTTCACGAGTCTCTCTCCAAGCATGAACTAAATACTGCTAAGTTCTACAGAAACCTAACAATATTGCATCCTTGTTTACGTTCTTCAGAAACCCATACCATATTAAAAAAGGAGGCAATCACCACAGTGCGATTGCTAATCTCATTATGTATGACAAGCCATTTTTGCTACATATACATCCTGAATTTGCAGCAACAAATGCAAAAAAAAAAACACGAAATATTACAGGTATCAGACAAAACAGTTGGGCTGGATGAATCGCAAATGGATTACAGCCGCCCAGAGTTGGATCAACCTAATGTTTGGTACACGTAATTTGATCTCTCAAACCTCCCGCAACCTCACAAGTTTCAGGTTTCATCATCACCATCGATGCACAGAGAAGCAACAGAACTTGCAGAGAACAACCCACAAAATCATATTGCAAATTCAAACAAGAAGAATGACGAGAAATGGTGGAAATGCAAAAAAAAAAAAACCTGAAAATCAAAGAACTGGTCCTTGACGAAGCGCAAGACCAGGCTGGATTTGCCGGCACCCATGTCCCCCAGCAATACCTGAACAACAACAACAAGCCCTCAACGACATATTCATCGTCTACGCAGAAATCGAGGGGAAACCCAGAAAAGAAGAGACGCTGTTTCGATACTCACGAGCTTCGCATTGATGGTCTTGCTGCTGTTCCCAAGAATCGCCGGTTTGGCAGGCGAATTCGAAGAGAAAGCTTCTCCTCCGGCCATGAAGAATCCAATCAATACCTCTCGCCGGACCCGCCCAAGAGAGAGATAATTTCAGCACGCAACCCCTCCTTCGCTTCTTCCTTCCCAGCACGAGATGGACGTCGACAGCTCGCAAGCCGCTACGCAAGGGAGAGAGAGAGAGAGAGAGAGAGAGAGGCAAATATTAGAATATGCTGAAATATGTAAAGAACAAGGCTTTCTCTTTTTCAATCGATCGATGGGATTTGTCGACTGCCAGTGCATTACGAGGTTGTAGATTAGTCAATGTCCACCAGCCGCATTTCTCACCGGCAATCATAGTACCGGCGAAATGGGTCGGTCAATATGAATAGGAATTTTTTTTAGGGTCAAAATATGAATAAGAACTAAATCGAACCATGTAATTTGTATAATCGTGCATTCTTATGTAATATGAGTTTTAGATCTTTACTCGAGTCGACAAGTGCACCTCCTCAATCCATCTGAATTGGACATCAAATTGAATTGACAAGAAAGCTTTTTGTTGAGTTGGATTGAAGACACCGAACCATCAAGAATCATATACGGTCGTACTTTATTTTTTGAGAACCTAAAAGTGGAGTTTTGACTATAAATGAGGGGGTATTTTGCAATTAAAGTTTTTCATCACACACTTTATTACTATTTTTTCTTATTTGCCCTAATGCATCCGAAGGAATATAAAATTCAATTTTTCAGGATAAAAAATAAAGAATTTGACCATCAAAGCAATCGTTTTTATTTCAAATCAAGTTATAAATACAAGTTTGACAATAAAAATATAGCTTCCTATTCACGCACGTCTTCTTTTGAAGAACTCTCCCCTTTTAAGGACTTTCCTTACAACCAAACAAGTAATAAATCAAGAGAAATATTAGATTCAACCCTTGTTATCATTTTTAATTACATATTTATATCTTTTTAAAAGTAGTTCTATTTTCGATGTCATTTTTAATTACATATTCTATATCTTATTCCTAAGTTTTGGATGTTGATTTTCCTAAGTTTGCCAAATTAACAAGAAATCACGTTGCTTGTCCTTCGTCTTGATACCATGTACTATCTTATTATGTGTCATGATAATTTTTGAAACACTTGAAAATTATATATATCTTTTACATTAAAAAGTTGTTCATATTCATTCTAATGCTTAATTTAAACACATTCACACAATATTAAAAAAATTTTTGTTGAAATTTGATTTGCCTCCTGGCTAATAGTTGATCATATGTCATTTTGATACCATTGTCCGTTGTATGTTAATGGGGTATTATTCTATTCACTTAATAACATGCAATTGGAATTTGGTTCAATGATTAATGAACTATTTTAGCTACAGAATATTAACTTGGTTTCAAGAGAAGGTCGGGTTTTTTTTTTTTTTATGTTAAATTTAGTAAACCATTATTCTACATGCTTTCTATAAACTATAATCTTTGTTTGCTTGCAGAAGTGAAGTGAAGGTTGGGAATGGGCCGGGAGAACACGAAGTGCGAACTGATTTTGTTGCCTATATGATTCATGATTGATAGATTTTTATATTTTTTAATGGAAGGAATGCTTAATTCAGATTTAGGAATTAATATTAGGTTATTTTAGAAAACATAGAATAACTTATATAATTCAAACTAAGTTTAATAGTTAATATGATAACTCATCCTATACTTGTCGTCATTGGAGTTTCACGAAAAAAATTAAGTCAAATTTATGGTTCAATTAGGCGTACGTTCTATCAACTAACTTGAGGCTTTCTTTCTTCATTTTCCCTTAATTAAGATTCAAGAGTTTGTATAAAGAGTTTTCTGTAATTGGATTTGCCAACACCTATGTCTCCTTAGATTATAGGACTTGAAATTAGCTCCAAATTATTGAAATAGAGCTGAACCTTCATTTTTAGATACCTATGTAGGGTGAACTTCCTCAACAACACTGTCCATGCAGACTTGTAGATTTTACCAAACTCCAATCTATTCACTGGCTATACTTAGGTCCTTGGAAGCATATTATAATACTTAAGTTATCCAAGCTGTTCTCTTTACTTGGTCCACCCAAGTATCTTGTAATCCCAAATCCCTTACTCTAGCGCTATCTACTCAGTCACTTGTTCTCCATTTGCAGAATAAGAAAGCTTTCCAATAACATAGCATCTCGATGAGACATAAATATATGAAGTTGTGTGTAGAGGTTATTTGGTTTGTACACTTAAATATACGTATTAATTCACAGAGGATGTTTTCTTATCCTCAAAGTACAAAATGAGTTTTCACAACCGTGTTGACTTGATATTAATGGTTTTGAACTAAACCAAACCGAAGTTATTAGTTTGGTTCGAGTTGTGATTTAATTGGATTGATTTGAGTTTGGCTCAAGATTTTTTCTAATAGATAAATCCGGTTCAGTTATCTATAGTGCCTATTCTTGCATGGATAGAATTTTACAGAAGAAAATAAACAAGTTTAATCTTGGTTTTGCATTTGCTTCAACAGTGAACTGTTTCTCCTATTACTATATTCACTATTGAAGTGATTAAAGTGCTTTCCAAATTTAACTCATGACCTTCATACAAGTGGCCACTCACTTGCCATCCAAACTTCAAGAACTTTGATGCATCGCCTTCCGTCTAAAATTGGATTAGACCAAAGTGATCGAATACTGCGAAAATGTCTCTAATCTATTCATGTAGCTTGGTGGCACTTCCATGTCTTGCCCTCATCTCAGCGGCATCGTGGCTTCGATAGAGCGTTCATCTGGACTGGTCTCCTGCGGCGATCAAATCTACTGTCATGACTTCGGCCAAATAGCTGAACACGGCGCAAAACCCAATCTGACCTTAGCTGCCTTTTCTTGCCATTCTTTCCTTAGTCTTCTTTTCATTTTTCCTGCCCCAAACCTAAAGCATCAACTGATGTATTCCTGACTAGGAACTCCATTTGCTCTTGATGCTGATTGGTATCGACTGCATATTCTACTGATGCATTGAACAAGTACCTATTCATAAAACTACCAACTGTTACTGGATTGAAGTGAACTGGCACTAGAAACTTGATCCTATTTGAGAAACTAAACTGCATTTTCATGTAAATTCCATTGCTCAAACCTCATGGACAGAGGATGGCATCGACATAACATTTCATCCTCGATCAGATAAAGGGCAATTTTGTTTCAGTAATTTTATGTGTCATCTGAAGATTTTACACTCTTGCTGAACTTGTTTTGCGGGCAAAAATTTAGAACTTTGACTATTTTTTGCTGGACTTTCTGGCCATTCTGTAGACGATCAGAACGCATATGCAATGCCAAATAACAGAAAAGAAATGGTTCAAAATCTAGCAGAAATATGATGGTCCTACTTCGCATATCCTCATCAATGCAACAACCATCCACGACATGAAAACTGTCCAACAAAAGAACATCACATCATCCCATCAAAAGAAACTATTTCAAGCAAGTTCGTGGTTGATGCAACTCCTGTGACTAGATAGGTCAAACGTTAATGCTGTTGAAACTACTCCTAGAATTTGATACTGAAGCCTCTTAAATTATTCTCTTGGACTCGACCGAGATTTTATCGTAACCAGCAACAGACCTGGTACGTATGAGCTAGCTGTATCTCCATCCTGATACGTACGTGCTCAAGTTATAGTCGCTGAATACAAACCATTCATCGCCTCTCCCTAATTGTCTTGCTTTCCAATATCCACAGTCTTGCCAATGATCTGTCATCTGTGACTCAATTAGGGGGCATCAACTTGCAAACCTACATTGGCCACGTAACTCCTCCTGACAGCCAGGACTCCTCTGAACTGGACGATCTGGAGTCCTGGTACCACTCGTTTTGCCAGCAAACTCTACCGCCTCGGAGAAACAACAGCGTGTGCTTTACTCTTACTGCAATATGATTACTGGTTCCATAGCGAGGCTGACTCCGGATGAAGTCACCTCGATGCAGGACAATGTGATAGGATTGAATCGAATATGGAAATAATGTTTCCTGGCTAAAAGTCTCTAGGCTTCACACCCAAACCTTCCCAAGCATCACAGCTTGGGTTTTTAAGCATCACTCCGAATCGAATCACATCATAAAACTCAATAACAAAGAATGACTGAAACTGTATTAACTCAATCAATCAATGAATAAACAACCATACCTACGAAGTGCTCATTTTGTCTCCTTGGTGATATCAACGGGCTCCCTTTGGGCCAGAAACGGCAGGCAATGGGCACTTTACTGCAAACAATCTCATTATTTAGCATACTTAGATCAGGCCAATTCTATTCTACCGTAGATCCTAGCCGCAAAACTGAATTTGAATATGGGGACTCCTTTGTCATCTAGCCATGATATCCTTAGATTTCTATAAAAGTTACTTCCTTTCAATAAAGTTATCGATCTGCGTCACAAGAAACATTATGAAGCACCTGACGTGATATGCACAAACTGGCGAATCCGCGTAATGTGGTCCTCATAATGTGATACCCATCCATTAACGTGTTTACACACGGAGCAATTAATCATCCATACCACTGATTCAAGTGCACTTTCGACTCATTCAGTATCACATTTAATGTGATGTGCCAGTTTAAACTTTCTTGCCTTCCTTGATTATCCAGTTATAGGCAATGTACATTTTGCACGCAAGTCTTCTCGTTCGTTTGACTTTGATGCTTCTGTGGTCGAATCGAATCGTAATGCGCTTGTAACAAATTATTCAATGGCTCCAACCGAGAATTTGAAGTGACTTTCAACTGACCGTTTATGCACAAACTGAAGGTTATCTCCATCATGGCTTTTGTATAAAGAGATGCTCCAATTAGTTGCTGAACACAGACCATACCATCGAAGCTAAGTCGCTTGTTGTTGGGGGTGGCTACTGGCTTGTGAGTTTGGACATTTGCCAGTCTTTTTATCTCTCTTTTTATTGTTAGCAATAAAGGCAAGCATCATATATTTTGGCGAGTGTCAAAAGGAATATTTAGATACCCATATTTCCACCCAAATTTGACGTTCAACTTTTGAGCCTCCACGATTGATCACCTATTTTTTGCAATGTCTGGAAGTTTGCAATTTCGCTATTTCAATTGCACAATGAAACTACACATCACTAGCATTCCAAAGCAATGAAAATCAGCTCGATCATACGTCGGATTAAGAAGTTATCAAACTGTCAAATTTTGGTCAAGTTCTTGAAAAAGATCCCGGAACCCAAAACCATAGCTAGAGGTCTTGGAATCAAAGTTACCAGATCTCTAAGTTAGGGTAAATAACGAATTTTGAAAGTGTCAAGTCGCTGAAACGTCGGTCAAAAGCTTTGAATCTGTGATCCTCCGTTTTACCCCCATCAATATTGAAGTCGTTGGAAAGCTTGGGAGGATAGCTTTCCATCTGCAAAAAAATCACCAAGTCACTTTCAAGGCTTGCGATCCTGTTGTCCTCAATTGCATCAAGAAATCCGCAAGAAATTCTCTCTCAAACTATCTCCAATTCAAGATTCTCTCTCTAGAGGTTTCCGGCAAAATCCAAGGAAAAACTTTGGGAAACCGGTAGCGGATACACAATGAGGAAATCGGCAATGTAACGTTCCAAACCTTCCTTTT
The DNA here is from genome assembly GCA_014182845.1 of Corymbia calophylla. Classification (NCBI taxonomy): domain Eukaryota; kingdom Viridiplantae; phylum Streptophyta; class Magnoliopsida; order Myrtales; family Myrtaceae; genus Corymbia; species Corymbia calophylla. The sequence goes on from CM024702.1 coordinate 14,141,661, forward strand.
TCTAAAATAAGTTGTCGTGATGCTTAAATTAGAGTAGCAAATTTATTAATTGTGGTAATAGCCATGCCTTTCATCAATAGATAGACAACTTGCAATGCTTAACTTACTCTTTGGAAATACAAAAATATGCTTTTATAACGGAGTAAAACTAGGGAAATTTGTAATTCTTTAGACTGTTGTTCTGCTAGTTTTAATTGCATTCAGGACATGTTATGAATTTTGTTTAAATAACAATTTTCAAATATTTTAATTCTTTTTCTCTAAAGATATCATTTTCAAAATTCAAATTCAGTATTATATATGCTCAAATGGAGATAAGTGCATTAAAAGTGCTAAAAGTTGTGTACTACATTTACTTTAATGTCAAAAGTTTTTGTCAACTCATTTAAGTGCCAAATCGGAGAAAAAAAACGATCAATTAAATGCCTTTAACGAGATATCTAGCCAAATTGATCATGTGGCATTTATAATTAAATTTTTAATATGATTTGACACATTTTGAAAAAATATCCAATCCACGTGGACATCCAAAATGACGTCACACAATAATCATTTTTAAATAGAGATTAGTACTGAAGTAATCATCTTTTAATAATGATTGACATTAAAGTGATCATTTTTTACTAAAGATTAATACTTAAGTAATCACTTTTAAGAATAATTGGTATTTAAATGATCCATATTTATAATTTTTGGCACTCAAATGATCACTCGTCAACTTGTCTATACGACATCGTTTAGGTGTTATTTGTAGGATCAAGAAATTGATAAAATATGCCCACATTGGATTTTCAACAACCTTGATCGGAGTTGGCACTTAATGTGGCTCTTAAGTGATCTAAAAAACTTTTTGCACTAAAGTGAGCGACGTACACGACTTTTAGTGATTCTAATATATTTTATGTCACTTGAATGGAACAAAATATCCTCTTAACTATGCCAAACAATAAAAACTATGAGCAGGAAAATGCGGTGTCAGTCTCAGGATTCTATTTCTACTAGCCAGCGATACCATGAGCTCACAGCTCTGCTCTAAAATTGAAGCCGTATTGACATGAAACCCTAAAGATCGATTGATTCTCGGTTTGGGTCGCAAGTGATCAATATGAACGATAAGTGAAGCGAGAGCGACAAACAGAGAAAGAAGAAAAACTTTGATAAATTGGGTCTTCTTGTTTCATCTTTTCTGGTTGGGTAAGCGATCTCGGAACTTCGGGTTTGTTCTTCTTCTTTATTGTTTCGAATGTTGCGCATTTTGTGACTCTGGAGCATTTGCATAGTTCTTGCTTCTTGGTGATTATGTTCTGCAGTTTCTACAGTCCTACATGACGCCCATTCTTTCGATTCGTTTTACTTCCGGAGACATTAAATAAACTTCATTCCCACAAGTACTAGTTTTGCTAGCCAATTAGTTGATGACCTCGAAGAGACTAGAGACCCAAGAAAATAAGCACTTCATTAATTAGTGCATAGGAGGTTCTGGAGACTTGAAGACCAGTGAGACAATAAAGAAGATTGAAACAAGACCATCCTGTCAATGGAAATTGGGTATTATATGAGTCTTCAATTGGAATGAAAAAGTCTTCTCGTTCGATAATTGTGTGATTCCTGGTTGCGGGAGGCCGAAGTGGAGGTGCGGTTCTCCTTGGCAGCTCAAATGGACAAATTGTCAATCACGTTCCACAGTTTATATTCACTTGATTGAACAAACACTTTCACAAGACAAAAATTTAAATAAATTGCCTATATTTTCAATGAGGATATTAGTGTATTAGAGGTCCTAAAACTTATCAAGAAAGTGTAAATACAATCTAGTCCTAAAATTTATCATGAAAGTGCAATTAAATCCCGAAACTTTCAAAAAGTCTTGTCGAAGACTAAAACTTGCTACAAAAATATAATTGAATCCAAAAATTTTCAAAAAATGCAATCAATGAAAAGATTGATTTGATCAACTTAACAATTTTTATAACTAAATTAATTTTTTTGAAAATTTTAGTATTTAATTGTATTTTCGTAACAAGTTTCAGGATTTATTGCACTTTTATGATCAATTTTAGAACTTCTAGAGCACTTATCCCTTTTCAATATATTCATTTCCATCATATTTTGGTGAACTACTAATAGATTGGCCATCACTAAAAGATGCTCTAATGACATCAGCCACTATGGATCTTCCGCTAAAGCGAAACACTCCAGAATTTTTATGAAACGATGTTTCTAGAAGAAATATGCAAAGCAAAGCAAATATTAGCTTCACCAGAAATGTAAAGGAAGTAAGGGTTAGGGTCCCTTTTTCACGAAAAATATATCATTTCTGCAAAATATTGTTTAGAAAGTCATTTTCCTAAAAAATGATTTTATTTTCCGGCATTTGATTAAAGCCTAAAAAAACTGAAAATTTTTTCTGCTGTTTGCTAAGGAAAATCTGTCAAGGACAATTATCAAAAAGTTCATATTTTCTATTTAATTATTTCTTTTATTTATTTTTTTTTTTCCTTTTTCTTGGCCAGTCATCGGAAAGAAACAAGAAAAAGAAAAAGAAAAATAATATATAAAAGTAAAACTAATTAAAATTTTGAATTTAAAAAAAAAAAAATTGAAAATTTGATTTTTTAAAAATATTTTCATAAAAACAAGAGATAATAACACAAATAGTTCATGAATTTTAGTTCAATGTATAATTTGATCCTTGAACTTTTAATTTATTCAATGTAGTCCATCAACTTTTTGTGCATATTCAATTCGATCCTTGAATTATATGAAAATATTCAATATAGTCCCTAGTCTTGAATAATTATGGAAGAACAACATTGAACGGTTTTATATAATTTAAGAACTAGAGTAAATATATATCAAAAGTTCATGAACTATATTAAATAAATGAAAAGTCAAGGGAATCGCATTACACATTAGGTTAAAATTTAATGGTCACATTGAACAAATCAAAAATTCAGGGACCAAATTGCAAATTGGACCAAAGTTTAGGAGCTATTTATGTCAATTTCCCAAAAAATAATGTTCATTAACCAAGGACCCAACCCCAAGTGCCAATTATTCAAGCTTGAGGGTCAAAACTAGAGCTCGAGCGTCAGGGACCAAAGCATGGCTTTTATGGACTTGAGCTCAGGTGCTGAAGCATCGGGTACAAGCACTAGGGGTTTAGATCCAATCTCAATGGATTCAAGCAAGCGCCAAGAGCCTAGACCCAAGCACTAGAGTCTTAGGCTTGGCCTTGATGGACCCAAGCCCTTTCATTATAGACCTATTCTTGAACATCGAGGCCCAAAACCAATGTTAGAATTTCCATACCTAAGCATAGCATTTTGAGTCCAAATGTCATTACCTATTCATATTTTGAAAAAAAAACTCAGCTCTTTCAAAAGAAAAATTCATTTTTCCGAATTTAAATTTGAACAAGAAAACATTTTCCATTATCTTATCCTCCTGAGCCAACTAAATACCAAAAAATGAAAACAAGCAAACCTTAGAAAATTTTGCCAAGCAATTTAGTGGTTGGATCTTCCACGCGGCCTACTCCGGCTCTAACAGCCCAATAAAAAACTGGAATCCACCAGTGCTGTTTTCGAAGCCATTGACAGCAATTAAAATCACGTCTCCATGAATCCGGATATTGTATTTTGCATTAGATTTTTGCTGCGGCCAATGCATTCTAACAAATCAAAACCATAGGAGACAGACGAAGAAATAAAACTTTTTAGCACAAATCATTGCTTGAATTTTCAAGTTTTCCTTGTCAAGATTATTTATTTAGTAAATGTAAATAGATTTCATGGGGGGCATGCCAATGCTTCACATCCTTGAGATCTGAAGAGGAGATGAAACTTGAAGACTCTCCACCTGAAAAGAAGCCAGATTCACATTCTGTATTATCCTACCGCGGTTCAATAGCAACCTCTGACAATTGTCGGCCGCCATCACTCCGGCTGAGTAAGCCCCATGCACTGATCCCTGGTGGTCCATGCTCACGGCTTCCCCTCCAAAGAAAAGATTGCCAATCGGCGCTCTCAATCTGTCATATAAGTCCATCGGAATTCCCACCAGATCGTAAGAGTAGCAGCCGAGAGAGTCGAGGTCTTTACCCCAATGGGACACGAGATACTTAACCTGTGTCGAATGGAGAAAATGATTAGCAATTTCAGACCCAGATCTGGTAATGGTAAGCAATGAATCTTTGAAATATGAAAGTGTCTAGATCCAGCTCGTAAAAAGCAATCATAAGTATTACGAGGGTGATTATGCGATTAAAATTGATGACCGAAAGTGAATGGAAATACCACATTTATGTTGAAAAAAATGGCAATATAGCTGGAGTGTTACTCCATAGGCTAAAATGTGAACGCCACTCTCAGGATAAAAAGAAAAGTCGTTGTCACCATCATCTTCTCTCAGACAAATCAAGGAAGTCTAAACAATAACCAAGTAACACAAAGATCGGAACAAAGAAAATAAGCACATATTGGGCAAGTGAAATCCTCCAAAAGGTGGGATTATTGTCCCACATCAGAGTTCCCCGTCCTTAGTATAGCTTATAACCCAAATCCTAGGACTTGTCAACACTTGCGTTAGGTGTTGTGACCTCCAGTTCTGTTAGTATGTTATGTGGTAAAACAGAAATTCATTCATTTCGTATGATGACAGGAAAATTCAGCTGAGTAAACCCAGAAAGAATTGTCATTGTCGATACTCCAAAGGTCGCTCTATTGAAGGTTGGCCAGACTTTTTATTTACCTTCAAGGCATCAGATGAAATTAGTTTGGACACTACAAGATGATTGATAAGTAAACAATTCAATGAGAACAACTTACCGGCTTAGTCGCATGAGGGAACATTTTCTTGAGCAGTGACATGACAAAACCAGCAGCAGACTCATCAGATAGATGCTCGAGATAGTGAGCAGACCTCCCCGCAACCATAAAGACAAGAACAGGATGACCAGTTGCCTTGTGAAGATTGAGAAAATAACCACAAGCATCAGAAGAGGAGGCAGCAACACCTAGTAACTCAACGTTTGGCCAAAAAACATTATCAAATAGTAAGGCTATCTTATTTTCATTGCCCACTCCAAGATCTGTGATAGCCGAAACCTTCCACTCTGGCAACCTAGGCTCAAACTCAATTAAATTTGCTTTGAGAACACCCAGAGGAACTGTAACTATAGCTGCATCTGCAACAAATTTCTTTCCACCCTCAACCATGACCTTGACCTTATTGCGTCCATAATATATCTTTGAAACCCTAATCATCAAAATGCAGAAAAAGGGGAAAAGATGAGATTAAGATTCACATATGAGTCCTTTGCATTGCGTCTGGATCTTTTTATAGATGTACCCAAAGAAACTTTCCCAAAGACAATGCTCCAACTAGAAATATTACCTGTGGTTCAAGCGTATATCAATGTCCTTGGCAAGAGCCTTTACCACAGGATCATAGCCTTCCACCATGAGTCCATGACCACCAGAAAGAACCTGTTCCTGCAGATCAAGAACAACATCCAACTGTTTAATAATATATGGGCATAATATTACCAAGTTTGCATGAGAGATCCAGAGAAGGGCAATGGATATTGTGTAATATCCAGCACCAGAAACCCAATACAGTTTTTACTAGAAATATGCCTTTATGTGGCCCAAACAACTAGCAAGTCAATAGAATGTGCTACAGATCAGTAGCACTCTTGCCTCATTGTTAGATTATCCTCTTCTGACAAAAGTGGACTTTCATTTTGGCATTCTTCATCCAGGAAGAAGGTATTTCTTCCACAAATGAAACAAGATTTTCACACGCTCCAAAACTAAATGTTAGTTCCAGCACCACAGAATTCATTCAGAGAAGAACGAGATATTTTATCACTTCAGAGTAAATAGAGCAATAAATTTTTTTGCACTCTTTATAGACGTGATATCTTCAATCACTAATATCTTATCAAATAAGAATATTAGGAAGTAGCCATGCAACAATCAAAGTGACGATATAGTAGAAGATCATCTTATGCACAACTTGCCTGATCCCAGCTTTTTAATGATATTTTATCCACATCTGCTGCAAACCAAGCCTCCATTCGACAAATAAACCATTGTAAAACTTCATTTGCAAGCCCCTCTCGTCTGCAAAACAAACAACACAATTAAGAACAGAACAGTATCTCAGATATCCAACAGAAAAGATCAGTGATTTGCATAACTGAGTCCTTTTCTACTACCTCAGCTCTGGATGTCTGTCTAACACGATCGATATAGCTTGACGAACAGACATATCATCAGCATTTTCGTTCCTTACTTTATCTGTCTGAAGAAGTGCAAAAATACCAAATCAAATACAGTAACACTGCAGTGCGTCATAAATAGTCTAAGAGAAGTTTAAAACTGCACCTCTTTGAGAATTATCTCAAATGTTTCACCTACTTCACTGACCAAGTTCTGGGGAACTTGCTGGCCGTTTGTATCAAAAAGTATACAACTGAAACAATGAGAAACAACCATCAGATTTAAGTACAGGCTGACAATACAAGACCTCATAGAACTCAGAATGATTAATAACTGAAAGTGCCTTCATCCTATCTGATTCATGATTAGACTGAGCCACTGAAGAAATTCCCTGAAGGCTGAAGCTACTCAAAATACAGAGAAAGCAACAAAGAAAGTGTACACCAAAAGCTGGGAGATAATAACCTTTTCAAATCATGGTCATAGAGGACAGAGTTGTCCCCACTGGTACGGTATAAAGTGAGCCCCAGACGGCGTATCAGAGGTGCCACTGGATTCTCATTGCAAACACCATGTAGCCTGCAGAGAGTGCAAAGCAGATCGTTCTCATATATGCAATCATTCCTTCATATAATGGGTAAACAGGCCACCAGGATAGAGCACAGGGGAGGGACCGGATAAAAACCTAGTACTTCCATTTATTTGGGGCACAAACTTAAAAACAGAGAGAGGTGCATGACAAAATATACAAGAGACATGCAAGTTAAAAAGATAGGAAAGTGCTTGTTTACCATGAAGCCCCCATATCCACAGGGAACCCAAATGAGTAGTCAGTATGAATGCGACCACCAATTCTATCCCGAGATTCCAGTAAGATCACCTGAAAAAATGTCAGAGGACCATTACCTGAAGTGGAACAGAATCATTTTTCTCCCTAGAAGTAAGCAGACGACTTCTCAAATATCTGTACCTTAACAGATGCATCATGGAGAGCACGGGCCGCTGCTAACCCAGATATTCCACCACCAATCACGATGACTGAAGGGCGCGAAGTTTGTTCTCTCTCAAAATGAGAAATTATGGTGCCTGCTCACCAGAAGAACAACTCTTGATCAACATATTATCTAATGAAAGAGTAACGAGCTCCAAGTCCACGCCCGTTAAATTCATTGCCTTTACACGAATGTTTCTTGTAGGATTTATGGTGCCTTAAAACAAATGAAAGATCTCCCAGGACTATGCTATATTTCTTTAAATCTGTTACTAGAAGAAGATTATCAACAAGACCACATCGACGAAATTTAAGGTGATAATACAAGGGATTATGCAGATTTAAAATTGATAAGTTTTATGTAATGGCTACAGCTTCCATAGCACCTGGTTTCAAAAATTTGGTTGTTCCTCCGACCCATTTGCATAAATATATGTTTGTGTAGTAATCCTATGATTCCACATTTATAAGTTCTATAGAAACAAACCACAAGCCAGAGGGAAAAGAGGAGGACTAAATTTTGATTTGCAGCTGTTGCCAAATCAGAAAGAGCAATTTGTTATAGTCACTTCGAAGAGCCAATAGTGTAATTCAAGAATATGCTTAATTTGACTACGCAATCAATCAAGGATCAATTGTTGGAATCAAGCAAAAAAAGCATCCCTCTTTTTGTTGTTTTTGTGGGACAATGGAAGCAACTCAACAAATCGACAAAAGAAAACAAGCTTCATTGGAGAACAAATTTAAAGGACCCACCGTCAAGCAAAGGGATTGATGAAAATAACGATTCCTTGGGATCCATAGGCAGAGCCTGTCCGAATCAGAAGCGCCGGCAACAACAAGGAACAAACAAAATTTCCGTCTCGTTCCCTCTTTTCCCTCTCTGTTTTCTCTCTCTCTCTCTCGAATTCAACGTCGGGGACGGAGCGATCAAAGCAAAGGAGTATACACGGGTCTGTTCGTTTAAGGGTGTATAGGAATCGGGAAATTGGAGACTAATTGGAAGGAATGATAAAGAATGAGGAGGAGGAGGCCCGCGACGAAGCGGCTGAGGTTGGAGGAGCACCGAAGCTTGTCAAAACAGCTCATAAGGAAGCAGATGGACCCAAAACCGCCTGCGATTCTGGCACCGGGAATTCACCGAGGATCAATGGGGGGTCGTGCAGCGCCGGTCGCATGGATCGGATGCAGGCAGCAGCAGGAGGCTGTATCGGTTCCTTTGCCTCTCTTTCTCTCGTGGGCTTTCGCAGATCGCAAATGGGTTGCTCGTCGTCCTCTGCTCTGCGCGCACCGCTGTATTTATAGGAGAAGATTAATGGGTGTCTGGTGCCTGGGCGTGAGCTGTTAGATGCTCGCAATTTGCATGGGTCGAAGGAAGGAGACGAAGGGGAGGAGGAAGAAGAAGACAAGAAACGCCAGAAAGAGAAAAAGATCTCCGACCAGCCCTCAACCTTTTCTCTTTTCATTTATGACGTTACTAGAATAAATAAATAAATAAATCGAATATTTTCGGAATTCCTAATAATGTCCACACAAAAAAAAAAAAAAAGCCTTTTCCTTAAATGCTTGGGTCCATCCTGCTGAATATTTTCCAAATTGCTTTATAAATAAATACCAACCTTTTCATTTTTTTCTCCTTTTTTTCCCTTTTTCCTATAGAATTTTGTTTGAGATTTCATTTGATTTACCTTAAAGATCAAGTTTTGATATGATTTGTAATGGGAATCGGTTTCCATTTCACGAACCGACCGACATCTCGGGATTAGCAAGAATCTTCAATGGCCTAAAAATAAGAAGAAAAGATGGATTTTTTTCAGTCGGAAAAAAAAAAAAAAGATGGGGAAATTCTCCTATTGTATCATTTTTCTTTATTCCTTTTCCTTTTTCTTTTTACACCGTTGGGATTCTAAATCCTGACTTTTCGTCCCCAGTCACCAGCCGGCTTCATTATTATTAAAATCAAATTAAATCAAATTAAATTATTATTTTTTTGGTAACGAAGAAAGTAGAGAGGAACGAAAAAGCAGCGCCATCGTTGGTTCAACTTTGACCGGGAAAGGAAAGGAAGAAGAGGAGGGAGACAATCGTGGGGCGGGACGTGACATGAGGTGGCGGTTTGGGACACAACTACTTCGTAATTGCTCGAACGTCTTTTCCGGTAGATTTTGTCTTTTTTCGCTCGGTATATTTAGGCGCTCATTTTTCAAACAATTATTAGAAAACTTGCTTGTGGAAAAAGAAATTATCGATATTAAAGAATTTAATATTTCCTTTTCCTTTTATTTTAATGTTGGGAGAAGTTTCCTGGAATTGCAGTGGAGAAGCGGACGAGCCGACCCTAGGGCTAGGAGGTAGCGTCGGACAACCAACTAACATAAAATTATAAAAAATTAGGGTCGGTAAAAAATTCGTAATCTTTTGAAAAAGTGTCCCTCAATTTCTTTTCCACACGATTGAATTTCTAAATTATGCACTTTTTTTAGTCGTATTGGTCCTTTCATTAGACGTGAAAACGAGTTTGGTGGTGTGGATTGCCACGTCATTTTCGTATCAGTGCTGACTAGACTTGTCAACGATGACATTAAATTCTATTTGTTCAATTTGGACTAGAATATTAGAAAAAGGTAAAACCCAACGGAGAGGTTTGGGAGACATTGCGGCGGTAATGACGGGTACTTGGAGTGATCTTTGTGAGATTTTGTGATAGCGTACTTTTATATTTAATTATTTTAACACTCCCTCTCACACTTAGTCTAATCTCTATTGTCTAATACTAAGTGTGAAAATTTGATTGAAAAGGCAAATGAAATCGGTAATGACTTTCAATTCTGATATCATATAAGATTCTGTAAGATCACGATCAATTATTATATAAATAAATGCCTATTTTTATATTTAATTACTCTAACAGTCTCTAATCATAGACAAGCCAAGCACACATGCACAGAGAGAGAGAGGGGAGAATGCGTGTGTGTGTCATCGATGGCAAGAGAATAAAGGCCAATCTTGAGGATTTCGACCTAAGACATACCAAAGATGGTGACCCTCGCCGCCACAACCATTACCAGAAAGCAATGGTGGCAGTGGCCATCGTGTCGACAACCATAGCTCCACGAGGTTTTGCCACTCTCGTGCAACCTCATACATCCAAGGCGACCTCTGCGTTCGAAAGGAGAAAAAGATCCCTTCGAGTGCAATTATTTCTCTATGTTTAAAAGATAAAAAATAAAATAAAAATAAAAATCAGCATGGTCTTCGTGATCTCCCCCTCCAATTGCAGCCGGCATCTCTTCCTTCTTCTTCAAGTTCAAGCTTTTCGGTTCCCTTTTATGATGTCGTTGTCATGTATGCGAATCCCATTTTCCTTTTAAATGGAACCTGTGCTGAAAGGGGTCGCGGTGGCGGTGGTGGTGGCGGCGGACCTTATCGACGCCTGTGGAGCCACCCCTTCCTTTTCTCCGTTTCTTCCCCGCTATTTCCTCCTTCCTTCCTACCTTTATTTATTTTCTTTTCTTGCATCTTTTTGATTTTATAAGAGATTCTGAAAAGCATTTTTCATATTATTAATTTTTCGCCACGTAAGGTCGCCCATGACTCATGAGCACTTATAGGACACTTCAGCATTTTCGTTTGTACTTTAATGGAATGACCGACTCGAATAAAAAAGAATATATATATATATATAAATATGTATATGTATATGTATAATATAAAGGATTCAATAATGTTGAATTCACAGACTTTAAGTACCTATTGTGAAAATAATCACCCTACGTCAGTGTAATTTCCTTCTCGATAAGTTTTGGCTAGATCAAGGCCCTTGATTCAAGGGGGTACGGATTGTTTTGATTTTTTATTTGCACTCCACATCAGTGTAATTTCCTTCTCGATGGGTTCCGGCCAAGAAGTGATCAAGGGGCATGGATCGTTTCAATTTTTTATTTCGATTTGTACCCGTTATTGACAAAGTTAATTTTTGTTGAGGTGATCTCGCGATCAAGGACTAGGGGATTGAATCCTAATGCTACTTTTAATCGTCAGAATACTTAAATATTAGATCATGTTTTCATTTAATAACTTAAAATTTTCAAATAGTTGGCAGTGATCCTATAAAATTTCGCATGATGTTAAAACAAGAACTTTTGAGTCCAAATTTTTCTAGGCCCTACGTGTGAGATGCATGCTAATTGTCCAAACCTCGAGGGTGACAAAATTTTACTAGCAATCTATTTAGCTAGTAAGATATTGATAAATATTAGGGTGAGCGGTTTGAGTTAAATGTACATTTCCACCTAAAGCTTGAAACCCACTCGTTAGAATAAGTTCCTCATTTTTTCGAACCTCAAACTTATCCTACATACCTTAAAACCTGAAACCTACTCTATCACGGTATCTAGGGTCTATCCATGTTATACCCGTATTATTAAGCGAATGATTGTAGTAAATTATCACATTTAATGACTACCGTTTGTTATTATAATTCATTAACTATAACTTATACTTAACACATGAAAAATATGAAACATCAATAAAGTAAAAGTCTTAGTCATAAAATGGAAACCCAAACTAGTGTTTTTAGATTATACATTCATCATCAACGCCATATACAAAAACTTTTTCCAAGTTCCGAGTTTTCCAAGTTTCAACAACCTAAAACTTAGAACCTATCCATCGAAATAAGTTCCCAAATTTTTGGAACTTGGAACCTACGTTACATACTTAGAACTTGAAATCTAACAAGTTTCCACTAATTTGGTTCTCAAATTCCAAATTTTACGTTGGAACCATGCTCACTTCAAATAAATACCAATATTTTCAAGAATTACCAATTACTTCAATAACTTGCCGATATTTATTATGTAACTTAATGGTGTGTTAAATTACTACCTTTTTAAAGAAAATATCAAGTATTATTTGAATCCACTTATCAATAATTGGATTGAAGTTACCAATACATTACATTTGCTAACTCTTATAGGAAACTTCTGGCTTTAAACGGGTTGATTAATCTATTAATTCTAACTTTATTGAGTAAGTTACCAACATTTATTTGTGGGGTTTGCAAATGTGTTAAATTCAAAACTCTTTAAAGGAAGTTACCAATTTTTACTTAAATAAAAAAAAAAAACAGGTTGATTAATCAACTAATTTTAACTTTGTTGAGTGAGTTACCAACATTTATTTGTGGGGTTTGCGGCTTTGCGAATGTGTTAAATTCACAAACTCTTTATAGGAAGTTACCAATTTTTATGTTTGATCGTTGGAAACTACAAAATCGTTCCCATGTTTTACCAATATTCATTTGTTAAAGTTATCACGGTGTTAAATTTATTAACACTTTTACGGAATTATCAATTTTTAGTTGAGTCACTACCAGAGTGAGTTTGATTGATTTGAAATTACCAAGCGTTCAAATAAATTACTAACATTTATTTGCACAGTTTGCCAGCTTGTTCTATTTACTAACTCCTCTAATTGTTAACTTGCTAATGTTTATCAGATTCTTGTCAAAATTACCATCTGCTTCTATAATTTATCAATATTTATCTGTTTACATTATCGATACTTAAATGACTTTTCTATGACATTACCAATTCAAGATTGTCAACTACTCCAAAAGATTAACATCGTATTCAATATTATCGACTAGTTGTCAATTTTTATTTTGATTATTATAAAAGTACTAATTGTTTAATAAATTATCATTTTTAATTGGGAAAACTTACCGACATGTTAAATTAGTATTATCACAATATCTCAACTTTTTCCAAAATTAACAAGTAAATCACAATAATTATCCAACACTTTTTTTTGGAGCTTAAGTTACTAACTCTTATTTGAAATCATCAATTCTTATTTGAGTTGCTTATCAATTTTCATTTAATTGTTTTCAAAGCAACAACCGTTCGACTTTACCCTATTTACTTGAGGAGTTTTTGAACGTGTTAAAGTTACAATAAATAAAAATTACTAAGTGAACTTAAATAAGAGTTGATAATTATTCATGAGAGCTATTGCTGATAACATCTACAAATGAATGTTTGTAAGTTATCGAAACAAGCAGTAAAATAAACGCTCACGACTCGAACAAATAAGAGTTAGTGTAGCTAAAACTAGATGGTACTTCATTTGTGGAGAGTCGGTAAATATCTTAAATGAATATCAATAATTTGTCTATAGAAGTTAGTAACCTCAATATGATAGTAAATAAATATCGGTAGGTTCTTGAAAAAATTTATAATTTTGATGCAGTCAAATAAAACTTGGTAAATGGATTGAGAGTTTTTCTTTTAATCTATAAAGGTTAGTAACTTTATCACGTTGCTAAGCTACACTAGTAACTATTAGCAATTTATGGAAACAGTAGTTGATTTAGGCTAATCAAATATTTGTTAGGACTTCCACAAAATGTTGTGAACTTGGTAATATATTACAAGCTAATAACTCTTACGTATTTCTATAAAACCATTGGTAAGTAACCAAGCCAAAAAAAATTACAAGTCAAAATTTAGTCAACTGCATACTTTGAAATTAACCATCACCATGTGGACGAATTAAATTAAAAGATAAGTGTATTGAAAAAACTAAAACTTGTCACAAAAATAAAATAAAGCCCTAAAATTTTCAAAAAGTACAATTAAATCATAATTTTAATTTCATCTAACTTGACAAGCACCAACTCGATAAATTTTAGGACTTTATTACACTTTTATAACAAATTTTATGACTTGATTGTATTTTTTAAAGTCTTAGAACTTTATTATACTTTCTCGACAAATTTTAAGACTTCCGATACACTTATCCCATAAATTAATGAAACAAAAGTCCACCTAGATTACCCAAGACACCTCGTGACTCCTAGTCCTAGTGTCGAATTAACTAAGTCGTTTCTCAAAATAATAAGGTCGACGCACCTACACGAATGTGCACGCAATAGCTAGCCAATTACTGGTGCTATAATATGCATGCCCCGACGAATCGCCGATTAGGACATTGCCGACATTTTATGAGTATAAAACACTCTAATCATCCGATGCACTGACACAAGATATTCGTAGCTGGTCCACGTTCACGGGACGGCAATAATTGCATGCGCATGGAGTCCACAGTCATCAAGCCGAAATCAAACAAACCTAATTTTCTTGACGTTTTTGCTGGCCTCCCGATACGTGATCCAATAATTGACACCCTCTTTTTCAAGACTAGTCGAATAATTTAATTCCCAGAGCCCTTTCCTCCTCCTCCCTAGTTGAAGCCTTAAATTTCGCTAATCGAACATGAAAATGACCCCAAAAAAAGCATGAAAATGACGAATGTATCTTTCTGACCATCTTCCCTGCACCGTATAACGTGTGAGCCGAAACTTGAATGGATAGCCCAGATGGGAAATTGTCTGAACTGGCTAGTCAAGAGCTCAAATTTAACTTTCTAAGATTCGCGCAACTGATTGGGATGTTATGGAACTTTCAACTCAGAAACTAGAGATCGCTTGTTCAAATCCGACAAAATGCATGCAAACTACTTGATATTAACGTCATAAGGCCCGGACTTAATTGGTTCATGCCTATTTATGTAGATGTGGTCATGTTTCTGAGGACATGCTTGCCCTTGTGGTCGAGTGAAGATTATTAATTTGCCATTTATAAGGATTATAGGAAAATTATAAATACCATGGAAAATTACTAAATATAGTTAATCTTCGTACGTTTCACGGAAAATAATTAATGGGAAAATATTTTTTTGATTTTCTTGTATTTGATTTGCGAAAAAATGAACATGTTAAAGCAAAATATTTTCCAAAAAACACTTTCAAAAGTGGTGAAACCCTTCTATTTCTTTCACCCCAACCAAACATGTTCTCCTCGTGAACTCCTTTCTATTTTTTATTTTATTTTTAAAAAAATCAAATTTTAAATTATTTTTTATTTTTATTTTTTATTCTTTTTTTCTCTTCTTTCTTTTCCTTCCTCCTTCTTCCTCCATTGGTCACATGCCTCAGCGACAATCATTAGCCCAGTCACTAACCAAGACACTAGCCAACAAGCTCACCACTCAATCAATCTAGGTGAGTCTCAGTTTGGCCAAGACCAATGAACTCGCGGCTCACTTGTGGTCATTGCTACAAGTGGAAGGAGACAAAGAATGGTGGCAAGGAAGCAGAGGAGTGATGGAGAGGAAGAAGGAAAAAATAAAAAGAAAAAAAAAAAAAAAAGGGTAATTTAAAATAAAATTAATTAAAAAAAATCGATGTTTTTTTTTTTTTATATATTTTCCCTTGAATAATCAAATTAGATTCTCCACACTAAACAATGAAAACTATTTTCTAATTGTTTTATCCAAACACTGAAAAATAAAGTCAATTTTTTAAAATGATTTCTTCCAAATATTTTTCAGAAATAATATATTTTCAAAAAAACAAACTGCCCCTAAAAGTACTATCATTTACTACAATTGCAGCATTTTACTATACTATCGATTAATTACTAAGTCTTAGCATTTTCAAGCAACAAACTTTTTAATTTTTCAGTGGAAATGAATTATGGTAACCAAAGATAAACTAAGACCCATAAAATTAAACTAATATAAAACATCATGATAATTTCAGATAAATTACGACAGATTTTAATGTCAGACCAAACCGGTCTCCTTTTCTCATCCTAAGAGGGGTCCTAGGAGGACCCTACAAGCCAAACGCAGCCAAAAAGCTGGAAAGGTGGCGATGTTCAAAACCTACTACAGTCTGTCCGATGGGGTGTTCGTTCGTTGTCTGAAAGGTGCAATGGATCGTGTCATCGATCCATCTAATCCACCAGTTCAACAGCTCCATAAGGACATGGACGATGACAAGTCCACGAGCAAGACAAGAACACTCGCCGTTCCACTCTGCCTTTTTTTGACCCACCAAAGCACACTACCGAAAAAGCAAGTCTATAAATTCTTTTCTTCTTTTTTTTTTTTGTCAGAGGCTCGTCTATAAATTCAGTCATTTGGAAATGCGTGAATAATTCATCCTCCAACATCTCGGTGTTTTTTGCAGAATTAATGCCGAGAATTTTAAATTTATTTCAACATGTCTCGTTGACAATGACCCCAATTAAATTTTGAAATTTCGTCTCATGCGCTTTCACGTGACCAGTGAAAACCCATTATGGAGGGGTGAATCCATATAGCATATACGTCGTGACCAATTTTGCCTTTTAGGTTTTCTAGGCCATGGTGATTTGCCTCCTAGGGTTTTGGGAATTCCACATTGCCATCATGATCTCTTTGGAATACGTGGTGGGGTTCGTAGACATTCACTGTAGAATTAAAAGAAAAAAAAAACTGAATTAGAATTAAGAATTTCAAAAGACAAAAGGAATAGACACAAAAGAAATGTATTGGACGACAAAATGATGTTGCCACCATCCGTAAGTATGTTGAGTTCCTCCGTACTGGTGGGACTTGGTACTTTCCCTGAGAATCCTTTTGAATTTCTTCCTAGAAAAAAAAAACAAACATCACAAAAATTCTAAATTATATTTATTATGATATAAATACCTTAAATTTTATTTTATATCATTAAAAATCTTAAACTTATCTATTGTAATACAAATATCTCAACTTTTTTTGTCACGAAGAAACTTAAACTTATACATATGTGATATATATCTTATCTATTATGACTTAAAAAAATTAGGGCATTTTTGTCACAATGGACTTAGTTTTTAGACAAAAAAAAAAATTATGGCATTTATGTCATAGTAGGTATAATTTAATTTTTTTATGGCATTAACAAAAAAATGAACAAAATATCCATTTCACATTTTCCTTTTTCTCATATTTTTTCCATTTTTTAAAATATGTTTCTTGATAATTTATTTTAATGTTTTAACAATAGAAAATGCACATTATGGTATAATCTCAACTATAAAAGGACTTGATTGCACGCATAATGTAAATTATATGATGTCATTCAAATTAAATAGAGGACTTAATTGCATAATGGACAAAGAAAAATCAATATATTATTTCAAAAAAGCTTATCTAAATTGGCTGACGGGCCCGTCAACGTCATGCATTTGGCTGGTTTTTGCTTGGCTTATCCTTAATGTCTAATAGTATGAAATAATAGTTCTATGTGATGTTAGATATCCCAATTTTTTGATAACATATGAATACTAGTGTATTTGCACATGCTTCGCGTATGTTTTATATTTCAAATTTACTGAAAATTTATATTGAATAAAAATCCTTATCTACTTTTTCACATTCACGTTATGAGAAAATTTATTATTTTTTGAAGTTATATAAGTACAATAACCACAAAATTTGAATAATCAAGGATTATCATGCAAAAATAACATATATAGTCTATGAAACATTCATAAAGTATTTATATGTCCTATACTACTAAAACTGAATTTAAGATAGACTATTTTTCTTTTTAACTTGGCACAATTATTTTGTCACTTCTAATCAATCATCATTTTTTTAATTAACTAAGATCAACTCTGACTCGTATTCTATTACATTTGGCATTTGATTGAACCAAAGTAATTTACAATCTATGCCTGATGTAGCATCGCTTCATGTTAATAAATATTTACAATTTCTTTGTTACATAATAGTAGTGTATGGTATAATGATTTTACTGTTATAAAATTTTGGGAAAATTCCAAAAAAAGCACCAAATGCTCTTAGTTTTTAAATAAATGGTTCAAATTGACATTATTTCAAATAAATGCCTGAAGTGGTCATGATTGTTTCAAATGAGGGCTTAACTTTGTCGGTCACTAACGGCCACTAACCGACCACCGACCGCTAAATTTTCCGACTAATCAAAGGTATTTTTGTCATCTGCCACTTTTCTTTTCTTTTTTTCTTTCCTTTTTTCTTCTGTTTCATCTTTTTCATCATCGTTGGTGGCTGGCCGGCCACCAGTGACGCCCATAGAGGGCTAGGTGAGGGTCGCCCTCGCTTGATCTGGCAAGGGCCACCCTCGCCGACCATAGGCGAGGGGCGGGCGAGGCCATCTCTCGTACTAAGGAGGCCGCCTCGCCAGATCTGGCGAGGGTCGACCACTCTTGTCGGCGTTAGGCGAGGGATGGGCAAGGCCATCCCTTGCCTTGAGGAGGCGCCCATTGGCCACACCCGAGGGCGACTCGCCGCGAGGCCGACCTTGTCGGCACAGCGTGCCTCACCAAATGGCGAGGTCGGCCCTCATCGACCATGGGTGATGGAGAAGAAGATGACCGAAAAGGGTAAGAAAAAAGGTAAATGATTGGCGAAAATGCTCTTGATAGTCGGAAAGTCAACCCTCGCCTAGCTATTTGAAATAAATATAACCACCAATGATGGAGAAGAAGATGACTAGAAAAAAAAAAAAAGAAAAATTAGTAAATGACGAAAATGCCCTTGATTTGAAAAAGTAATAACACTTTAGGCCCTTATTTGAAACAAAGTCAATTTCGAACCTTTATTTGAGAAATTAAGAGTACTTGAGGCCTTTTTTTTTTTTTTAGAATTTTTCCTAAAATTTTTCTCCATTCATGATACACTGTTTCACATGATGTCAATCTACTCTATCATAAATTTTATTACAAGTGAGAAAGTCAATTTCTCTTTCTCTATATTATTGGATAGACATAATTCTATTTTGTTCTTCTTTCTATACATAACACGTGTCATGCCTAATAAACTTAATCTTACTTGTATTTATAAGCTTAAATACCTTCTCATTCTCGTGGAACTACTTTTACTCCCTATTATTAAAATAGTTATTAGATAATACCATATTTATGACAATGTTGATTGACTAAAATATACTTCTCTCAAAATTTTCCTGGAAAAATGAAAAAATTTCTCTCTATTGCATAGTTATCTTACACAGGTTGTTCTATTACACATACAAACTATTTCAATTTGTACTTAGATTGAGACTTTAATGTTTACTTTTTCAAAAAAGAAAACTTAACCTTTATTTGAAAAAGAAAAGAATCTTTTCACCAAATCGAATGCATTTAATGTCTAAAAGTCACTTTTACTATAATGTGCTAGTGTTCTTGCCCATATTTCACTTGGTTTTTTATCGTTAATTTTTTAAAAAAAAATACTCTATAATTGCTAAACGGGTTTTATCTTAAGATTTTTTAAAAATATTTTTTTAATTCCTAAATACTAATATTATACTCTTTAATCACATACAAATTCTACGAATGTGATAATGGATTATATTCTGATGAGTGAAGCCCCAATAATTTTTTTTTTTTATGTAAATGATTTAGTTTGATATTTTAAATATTTCCCTCTTAATATATCCTTTTTTGTTTGTGTAGTCAAAGTACTTTTTATTACGTATAAACGGATCATGATATGGTTGGACATTATCAAATATTTGTCTTTGCTTCATATTGTATACATTCAGTTTTATTGCATATACAAAACAATACTATAACTAAATCTTTGTACGTAAATTGATATTTCAAAACATCTACCTTTAACTTCCAAATTTTTTTGAAAGACTCCAAAAAAATTTTGAATAGGAAAAGACTCATCCCATTTAGTTTTCCAAAAGTCTGTTTCATAATATACATACGTATACTTTTAGTGCATATAATGTTCAAAGGCAATTTTTTCTAGAGTACATAGAGACGACATCAACATTTAAAATCCCCAAAATTTTCCTAACTTTTTGGAAGCCATTGACCCTTCCTATAGCGGTCTTTCATGCGAGTCTTCAACGAAAAGATTTAGCGACATCGGTATGAATGCAATAGATATAAAGACTCATTTGCCCAATCAAACTCCAATAAGCTAACTCTCTATTGGTATGGGCTCCCCTAGTAGTCAGCCCAGAGAAAGCCCAAGCCAAGCCCAATTCCAAGCCCAAGTCCAAAGAGCATTTGTTCAAAGCTGGGAAGCCACTTGCCCTTTTTAATCAGCCTCGTTGGAGATCGCATCAAAGTCAAGAAATCATATTTTTTTTTCAAAAATTACGCAAAAAATTTGAACTCCATGAAATGTCACTTTTCAGATTTCTTAAGAATTTGAAGTAATCAATATCACGCACAGGTTGCGATTTTGAAGTGATTGACTTTTTTAATTTTTCTTTAAAAGTTTAAGAAAAGTAAAAGCTTCACCAACCACCCGGTGAGTTTATTTAGCCTGTTTGGGGTGAGCTAATTATTGTTCTTTTTTGTTTTTTTGGTCGGACACGGCTTAATTTAGTTAATGACTCACTTAATGAGTCTGTTGGTGCACTTCTACAAAAAATTATAAAAGCAATAAAAACATTGGTGCCATCCTGAATGTTAATTTACAATTGTTCTTGAAATATCTTGGGTAGTGCAAAAAAAAGTTCATAAATTTAACACCAAAACGTTAAAAAAAAGCGAAATTTAGAAGCCAAAATAAGAAAAAGGGAAAAATGACACAAATGGTCCCCAAACTTTAGTCCAATGCGTGGTGTAGTTCCCAAATTTTTAATTTATTTAATGTGATCTATGAACATTAATTCAATTTATAATGTTGTCCATAAATTTTTAATTCGTTTATTAGCGATCCCTTATTAGATTAAACAAAAATGTTCAATGTTATCCTTTAACTTGAATAATCGAAGGATAACGCTAAAGTGAACATGTATTAAAATTTTAGGGATTATATTAAAAAATTGAAAATTCAAAGATAATATTGCACATTAAATTAATATTCATAGACGATATCGTACATCGAGTCAAAATTTATAAATAATTTATGCTATTATTCCTAACAAAAACGTAGCCAAGCATCTAAAGTCTGCATGCAAAAAAAAAAAAAAAATGAATCTAGGAAAAGCTGCCGTACTTTAGTAGGATTAAAAATAAAATATAGGAATTTTTGGGCTGGCCAATGAGAATTAGAATTTGAGGACATGTTTTGGGTATCCAGAAGTAGCCGTTCTGAGACCGACACATAAAGTATCAATTTTTCATTTCTTGGGGTGGGGCTTGGGACCAATTAAATTCAAAAAACGGAAAATGTTTTGAAAATCCTGAGCCACAGCTGATTCGATTTGAATTAGAAAAATAATAAAAGAGGCCGTCTCGACAGGGAACTCGAAAAGCACCTGCGTAACGGCTCTCTTCCCCGCTCGCTCGTCAAAATTTGAAATCCCATCTTTCTCTCTCTAAACTCTCTCTCTCTCTCATCATCTTCTTCATCTTCTTCTCGATCCACGTGCCCCCATCTGCTCCACCATCTTTGCTCTTCTTCTTCTTCTTCTCACGACCTGGTCAGCTCGTTTTCTCCGGACATCTCTCTCTCTCTCTCTCCTCTCTCTCTCTCTGTGGACCAAGAAACCATCAATGGGTAGCTGCTTCAGCAAGAAAAGCTCTTCGCCGGTCGCCTCCTCCGGCGGCTCCTCGGCGGCCGTAAAGCCGCCTCCGATTCGAACCCTCCTTCCAAAACCGATGTGGCGAAGGCGGACCGCGCGAGCCTGACGGCTTCCAGAAGGAAGCCGTCCAAGAGGGCTTCGTGAAAAAGGAGGTCTTTATCATTAAGCACCGGAAGAGCCACGACAGACGCGCTTCGACTGACGAGAAGCCGGCCGTCGACGGGGTGGCTACGGTTGTGGATAAGGGCAAATCCGGTGAAGATGCGGCTAAGGCGGTCGTCGGTCCTCCGGCTACTTTGAGTAATGGCGGCGAGAGCTTGCCTGTGAATGGGGCGAGCGCCGTTGGCGTGACTGCGGGCGTGAGGACGTCGAATTGCACCAAGGAAGAGGTCGATGCCATTCTCATCCAGTGCGGCCGGCTGAGCCGGAGCTCCTCGGGGAGAACCGGGGCTGCTTCCGGGGGCAGAGTCTATTCGGGATCCAAGAGGAGCTACGATTTCGATAACCAAAACGATGATGGTCCGGTCGGTAGGGCTGCTGATGCTGCGGGAAGCGAGCAAAGCGAGATGAATGAGGATGAGCTGGTGGAGAAACGCCAGCACCGGCAGCGCCACCGCCAATCGACGCCTTCCCGGTCCCATAGCCAGGGGAGTGGGGCGAGGAGGAGGACCCCGAGCAGGGAAAGGGAGCAGCGCTCCTCGAGCAGAGAAAGGAGGGTGAGCCGCTCGCCCGCTAGACGTTCCGAGAACGCCTCTCACTCGAATTCGAATGCGAGCACCACCACTGCCGGGGGCTCCGGCAACAACAACAGGCCTGGGAAGATGGTGTCGGTCCCTGCTTCTTTGGTCGACAAGAGCAACGGTGGTGGCGATCCACCGGAATCTCAAGCCACCATCAAGAGAATATCCGTGAAGAGGAACGCAGGGAACGCAGGGGAAGCAGCGCACACAGTGTCGAGAGGCGCTGCATCGCCTCGCTCCCAGTCACCTGCCAGGCAAATGGCCGGCGGAGTTGGAAGGCAGCAGAACGGTGAGAACCAGCAACCTTCCCTGAGTCGCAACTCGTCCAGGAAGGCGGAACATTCTCCGTACAGGAGAAATCCGCTCGGCGAGATCGACACCAATGCCCGACAACCGCAACCTCAGCCCCATCCAACAAGAGCACGCATAAAGCCACGGAAGACGGCTCAGTAAAGGAAGTCGAGGTACCTCTTGCTGACATTCGATTAGTTTCTGTAAGAAATTACTCTTATTTCTCCTCACATTCCTTACTGAAATTGGTTGTCGCTACCTTATCGATTCCAGGCTCGAATGTCAAAACCAACCGTGGATGGTAACAACGGCCGATTTGCTCACGGTACTTGCGACAAAACCAGGGGAAAAGTGACAGAGGACAACAAGGCTCGAGGTTGTGATTCTGCAGAAAAGGAGCAGCAACAAGCTGTCATGGAAGTGCTAAAGAGGCAAGCACCCATGTCCGGGATCGAAAGCCAGAAACCACAGGCGTTGGCCCGAAGCCGGTCCTCGAGGCTGTCGGAGCTCGACCTGAATCCTCAGATCATGGCCGAACCCCTGTCCTATACAACCTTGCTGCTCGAAGACATCCAGAATTTCCACCAAAAGCAAACTCCCACCTTTGCGGTCCCAGCTTGCGTGACAAAGGCCTGCTCGATCTACGAAGCAGTCGCCGACCTCAACTCCAACAAGAGCTCCAATGTAACCAGCGCCCTGTCCGAATTGAGAAAAGCTGCGTCGAATCAGTACAGCCACAATGGCTACAGTTCCTCCTACTCGGGTAACGATCTCGTCAGGAAATCAGATGGCAGGGACCCATTTGTCGAATCGGAGTTAGTAGTCGATGATGATCTAATGGAGCCGAGCATTCACAAGTACGTGACGGTGAAGAGGGGCGGCATGCTGAAAGGGGATGATAAGGAGGAGATAGAATCCTCAGGGAGCAACAGCTTCGCCGGTTCTGGAACACAGCAATGGGGAGTGTCTTCTTCCTGGGAGCTCGGTTCGGCCGATTCGTCTGATTGCTGGACTTCCAATTCCAAAGCTGTCACGGACGACTACAGTCCATTGGCCTTGCAGAGGATGGCTGTATCTGAATCGGGCCGCCAAGTGAGCAGTGAGTCCAGAAGAGACATGAACGTTAAGAGGAGGGACCTCGGCGTTCGACAAAATGGGACTGGGAGAAGCAGGACATAATCACCAGTCGGTAATCTTCATCTTCTGGCAGCGATCAGCGATTACCACGTCAGTCAAGCGTCAACAAGAAGCGAGACGGATTTGTTTCTATTTTAACGGTTCGGTGTACGTTTCTCAGCAGTTGCAGACTTGCAACATTCAAGTCTTTCATTAGGAAACATTGCTGCTTTCATTATTTTTGCTCCACAGATTGTGCATAAGCCACTCATTTATGTGCTGTCTTTCAGGAGAACTCGCCGTGTTGTTGATTTTTCATATCAGTTACTGTGATGTAGAGTTTTTCAAGTTTGTGAGGATTTCAACACATCTAAATTGGTCCATGACCCAGAATGGCACTGCCCACCTTAATCACTGAACCAGCCACAGCTTTATTACCACAACCAGGGAACATTCTAAAAGCAATTGATATAGCCAGCAAGAAATCCAAAACTGAAAACAGCATTTTTATGATGGATAGATCGAGCTGAAAGAATAGAGCGTTCATTTGATATTCTTTAGTGGGTTATATTTTGATTTGCTTATACTGGTTAAAATACCAGACATTGCAACAATTACATCAGGAGCATGGGAAATGAGGAAGTATGTACCACATCGTCATGAGCAATCCATAAGGCCTGTTTTGCCAAGTTATTAGCAACCCTGTTTGATGAACGAGATGACCAATATGCAGTTGACGACCATGACTTGTAAAATTCCCTATGTCCCTAATAGAATCAACCCAGAGCTGAGGCATTATGCTATTTTCACCTGTTGTACTACCAACATAGTTCACTTTCAAACTAGACTGGCGTCTGTCTATATTTCTTTGCCAATAAGATTGCTAAGGGAAAAGCATTTCCTTTCAAATTGTCGAATATTAAGAGCTCGAGTACCTGACCCTCCAGAGGCTATTGTTTCAACCAGAGGCTTAGAAGCTGCATTCATGTGGAATTTAATAGTGCTATGAGGAGGTGGGAGCCACTTACTGATTAGTGCAGGAGCTTGGTGGACCGGCACGGATGAGGCCTTCACTCATAGAAAGTTCCTCTAATGGGCGTGACACCATTGTTTTGCAGTTTACACATTCCTCAAACATATAAAGAGACTTTAGGCAAGCCGACCATCTAGGGTTGTAATATACTGCATAGAACAAAGTTCACATGCATATCACAGAAATTGAAAAAACCCTACAAAATCTAATGGTTTCAGTCGCGTGGCTTCCCATCAATACCTTCATCAACCAAAGGCTCTAAAGTCACCTTGATGTGCTCATGCTTAAGGGACATCAATAAAACTAGAGAATTGAAAGAGGGAGATGATCGACCCGCTCCCATAGACAACTCGCTGGAGTAACCAATTGCAGAATACGTTATCCAAAAACGCTACAACCGCCCAAACAAAAGGTTATGTATCTGCACAGCATTCTATTCTATCCTCCTATACATAGCATCGAGATGGGTGCTCCAACAGCTCAAGCCATTTTCAGTCAAGAAAAGAGTAATTACTTTACCCTCTTATTTACAACATATCTCACCTCCTACTCTCTCCACTACCTTTATGGATGGATGCATGATCTAGCAACAATGAGTTCAAACTTCAGAGGTAGAGCCGAGAGTGAAGCACCTCCTAGGCAATAAACACAGGTTTCACATACTTCACATGTTCGGCATGCCATCTTCAGCATAAGGATCATTCCAAGCTGTTCTGGTTATTGATCATGTATATGGCAATCAAAGTGATAAAAGCACCACCCAGTTGCAGAGGTGAGAAGGTTTCATGGAGAAATATGTACCTGCAGGTATGGTTTACAATTATAGCATAATAAAAAGGCATGCAAAATAGATTGCAGACGATATATGGCTTAGGTAGGATGGACTATACCCAAAAATTGAAGCAAACATTGGAGTAAGAAATGTGAGGGAGCTCAGCTTCGTCAAACTTCCTGCATGCAATAGCAAAACAGAGTAAACTAAAGTTTGGAGGACATAAGAATACTTATCACACTGTCATCATGTATGGCAAGGAAAATAATCCATGAGTTGAGGATAAAATATAGGACTCAGAATATTCAGGATACTAAAAACAACCTTTTGTAGCATTGTAGTAAAATACACCATAGCTGATGGCACTTCCACAAATTGAGGTATAAAGCAGTGCTGATATATCAATCACGGAAAGCTCTGATAAACCACCAGTAAAGATAGGATCGTGATTGAGAATTGAGATTATTGCAAGAGGAAGACCACCAATAACCATATGCTACAGGAAAAACAATCAAATTGAAGATGTCAGTTAATCTTCTAATTGTTCAACTCATTTTACTGAGAGGGCCAGTCTTGACAAGAAGAAGACTGCTGTAATGGCCAGCTATATGAAATAACCAAAAACAGAAGTCAAGAGTTAATCATGTGCTGTGAAGTTTTATCATGAAAGTTTACAACTAAAATGTGATATATTTGTGCTAAGCTTCACAAATACCTGAATGCCAAAAGACCTGCTTCTCTAATGGATGAAATGGAATGTAATTTCCTAATTATGAATAACTAATAATGTTTTCAACTGAGCAATGCAAAATCTACACTCTTATGCATAAGGCAATATAATATTAAGCCCATATGATAGATCAATTATGAAGGTATCAAGCAGTCTCCCCAATAAATAGAGATACAGCAATTAACTTTGAGCTGATACACCAAACAGTTATCATTTTGAATAGTAAAGATAAATAAAATCATTACAGCTAAAATACTGGAAAAATTATGAAATCAAAACACACACAAGTAACAAAATAGACCAACAAAAGGCCTCTAACTAAAATTTAAGCACTTCAATAACCTCCAGGCTAGGTGGAACCTACCCATCCAGTGGCCATAACTGGATCAGAATACTTGGAGACCCAACGGACCATAACAGTTCCAATGGCCATGCTCTGAGCTGCGAGAAGCATCCACCACTCACCACTTCCCCACAGTGAAAAATTATTGTCGTCAATAGCAACTGCCGGTACCTACAACTTAAAACTCAACCATCAAATGGTGCAAGAACCATGTGAAATCGAGATTGCTTGTCAGTAAGGATTTGCATATAACTCTAATATGACCATAAAAAGGAAAAGCCGATATGCCAGTTCCCACCTAAGGTAGATCACTCACATTTTAAACAAAGGGAAACAGTTTATAGTTACTGAATTAGATGCATCAGATATAGTTGCATGCCCATTTTAATTTGTGTAATCAAGGCTACATACAGCAATGAGTGGCTTAGGAACTCCAGTAGTATAGTGGTGGTACCCTTGCCATATTATGGTTGGGCCTTCAGTGTCAAGTCTAAATTGTGACCTTATGTACCCTTACCTTAAGTTCAGCATACGAAAAAGGTTTGGTGATGGCAACCGTAATAAAGGCCTATTTCCAGTATGAGGGGTCTGTTGCAGGGAACCTTTAATTCCAATCTAGCATCATGTCTCTCAATAGACAATAGACTTGGAAACTATATCCTCTTAATTTTTCCTGTTGACATCTTCTCAAGCCGCCTCCTCCTCCTCCCCAAGATCTACCTCCTGAGACTTCATAAATAACATGTTCCTGCTGCGGCATCATGGGCTAGTTAAAGTCTATCCACATGTCTGAACCACCTTAATTCAGATCTTCCTTGTATTTTGAATTGAGGCCAATTGAAATTTTCCAATGGTTTAGATATCTGTCCACCTATCTCAGATACACTCACATAGTTTACATGTTACACTTGACTGGCCAACATGTCATTCCATAGACTGTTGCCATGTTATTGCAGCCTTAAAAAGTTTTCCCTAAAGCCTGAGTAGCATATTCAGATTGTACGCTTGCAACATTTTGCCCAGTAGATCCTTAATGCTTGCATATAGTAACCAATCTCCTTGTAATCCACTTCTATTGTTGGAAGATGTAGCACTTTAATCTCAATTATACTTGATTACTCTTTCTCACCATTCATTGTATAAGTCATAAAAAAATAATTCAATATTTGATATAATTCATCATATCTCAATTACAGATACAAAAGTACTCTTTTCTCCTCTAGTGCATTCCCCACACTAACATCTAACCCAATGATCTCAAGCTCAATGACACTACCTCAACTAAACATTTCACTTTGATGGTGGATCCCTTCTGAAAAGACTTCAACATGCCTTTTCAAACCAGCAATATAGCTGGTGATAAAAAGCAAGACACTTCATTTTGTGTGTGTGTGTGTGAGAGACAGAGAGAGAGAGAGAGAGAGACAGAGCGTGAGTGATTGTTGGAAAAATATATTAGGCAGTGCAAACAAGTAAAACTCATAGATGCTCGCATCAAGCTGTAGGCCCACCAAACGATAAGTCATATGCTACCTTTTGAAAGAATCTTCACATGAAATAAAGGTGACAGACATGCAGCTTCAGCCAAGAATCAGCCAACTAACATTCAGCACGACAGTGGAAATTACTGGATTGTTTTAGGTTAGAGGTTAAAAACAACTACGGGGAGTTGAGAGCAAGTTTGATCAGCACTCAGAATCTTTGAAAATAATGAACAGTGGTCCAATGGCAATTTTTCACATATTCTTTGGTTTAAAGATAAATTTGAATGTTGCATTGTATCTCCTGGACATGGAGTGCACAAAGATTCTATAGTCCATTTAGTTTCTAAACTATAAAACCATCGAATAGTGGTCCAATGACAGATAAAGAATGTTGCCTCCAATGCATATTCAAACTATTAATCAAGCCAGCATAATCACAATCACAATACAATTGGTGACACAAGGATTACCTCAAGAAGAAGAAGTCCCACAACACCAAGTATCAGCCCAGCGCCCCCAATTAACCCAATGGATTCACCAAACAACAGGGCTGCAAGTATAGCCACTGTTAATGGCTGAGAGTCAATTATCACCTGTAATGAATTCAGCTCCAGTAAGCCGAGCAGAATAGCTTGTTTCCTATCAGCTGCCAAATCTACTAGACAGACAGAACAAACATCAAGACATCTGATTCCATGTCAAGGATACAATGTGTAAAGACTAATCCAACTGATAGCTGCAGCTATACTAAGAGACTGGTCTACCTTTCCATTACATATACTCATTCATCCATTAATGGTGTCAAAGGCAAGATTTTTAAGATAACAGTACAAGATTCAGCGTAAGTGACATCAGTCTTCTGACATGAGCCATTTCCTTAAGAGCACATTTCAAAAGCAAAATGCGAGAATTTCTGTTACTCAGTAGCCATATTTAACAGCAAAGAACCTTATAATTCACCTATAAGGTCGGAACTTTTTTGCCGATTTCTTCTGATAGAGGCATTTAAACTGAGATAAAGAATATAGTGAGTTCAACATACGCTTCCGAGACCCGCTGACGTCCTCTGCAACCCTTCGGCGAGAAATCCCTGCCCCAAAAAACCCATCAGCAGGGGAAAGTATTTATCAATCCAACATGTCAATCTCACTTCTTTGACCAGAAAGTAAAGCAAAAAATGGCACCCAAATACACATTAGAAAGAGACAGAGAGAGAGAGAGGTGTGACCTGAAAACAAGAGGCGTCCACGAGGGCGAAAAGAGTGATGGAGAGCCAAGCGTTGAGGCCGGAGGGCGGCTTGCGGCCGCGGGAGGCCGCGAAGGCGACGAGGAGGAACCCAGCGGGGATGAGGCGGAACGAGGACACGAAGAAAGGGCCGGCCTTGGGGAGGATCCCCTTCATGGCCACCATGGCCGTGCCCCAGAAGAAGAAGGGCGAAACCAGCACGACCCATTCCCACAGTGACTCCTCCGCCGACGACGTCGATGCTAACGACGACGACGACGTGGTCGTCGCAGACCCTTTGTCGTCCACGTCATCCACGGCGGCGCCCACGCCGTCCGAGGACGGTTCTCGTTTGAACTCCACCTTCTCGCTGGTGCAGCAGATTCGAGAGCCGCGTTTCTTGTCTCTCTTCCTCGTGAACGTGAACATAGGAGGAGGGGTTGCCGCATTCTGGGTCGATCTTCGGAAGGGATGTTGACGGGGGCGTCGCACGGGGAGTGAGGAAAACGAGTTTCGAAGCGAGAAGGACTCCATTGCAGCTGGCTGATGCCAGCAGCTGAGAGTCCATACCATCTCTCCCTCCTCCCCTCCCTCCTCCCTCTCTCTGAGGCTCAGAGTATCTTCTTGTCCCTGGCTATGGAACGGGAGAGAGAGCCACAGAGAGACAGAGAGAAGAGAGAGAGAAAGAGAGCAGGGACAGCCATGGCTACCGTGACTGGTGAGGCGGGGACAGCCACATGTCTCCTTTTTTAGAAGATTAAGAAAAGGAAAAAGAAAAACAAGATCAAAGCCAATTTTTGTTGGATGTTTTTTAATTGAGTAATAATTTCTTCTATATTCGAAATTATTATTACTATTTTTATTATTGCCAAGTTCGCATGGCTGTGTTAAAGTATCCAAATTGTGCAAATTGTGCATTATTCACAATAGATCGGAATACAATAAATTGTGTCTAAGTACGTAATTGGTTACTAAGTGGAGTTATTAAGTGGATGGAGAAAATGAATAGAAAAAGGAGAAAATATGAAGATATCATGGGTGTTAATTCTTTTTCTTTTCCTAATAATTTTGTAAGGATAATCAAGAAATATCCTATGAGTAAGACAAAATCATGTTTTGACTTAAGTATATTGATCACTGTTATATTTGCTACACGAAGATGGGAAAAGGTGTAACTTTTGAAAAATACAAATTGATTTCGAAAAGCTACTCATTGTTTTTAACGATGACTAAGTCATTAGAAATTATGGCATAAAGTTAATAATTAGTATATGCACTAGGCACTCTAATTGCGAGAAAAATATGAATTGATTATTAATATTTCATATTATGATTTTATAAATTAAAAATGGAGGAAATTGATACTTGAATAAAAAAAGCCGACGGTTAAATTGTTTTAAACTTTTTACATATCATTTACACGATTTTTCTTATCTTTTTGGGCGTGATAACAAATTTAAGTACACCCCAACAAAAAAGCATATAATACTCAAATTCTACTTTGCCAATTTCCACCATAAAAGAAGCCCTGGAATAAACCCACACAGCATCTCCAAATCTCCTCCTGCTGTTTCCTTTCACGACCACCGCCACATAATTGCTGCCGCCGCTGTCTGTCACGACCTCTGCCATCGTCGCGGCCTCCACCGCCATTGTCTTACTTTCCATACAGCAAGCTAGTGGGCCATTCTCTCTCTCTTTCTCTCACCTTTGGGGCCGTGCAAGGCCGGCGACCTTTGCCGGAGCAAATAGAGGAAGGTTGCAACCTCCGTTGATTCACCGCAACGGAGGTCGCTCACCTTGGACAAACCCCCAATTTTGTGGTTGCCCGAATCTGATGATCTCCATAGTTGCTGTCGAAACCTCCACCACTGTTGGTTGCAAACTCTGTAGATGATATATAGAGAGTAAAGGAAAGGTATGCTCCTGGCAGATGAACGTCATTGACTAGAGCGATCAAATGGGCAACATCGTTGGCAGATGGAGGTGTGACATAGGGCTCGCGACAGCGGCGACTAGCTAGTAGCAACCAAGGGCGGGCGGCAACAGGTGGCCTCTGTGGGGGAGGACAAGGAAAAGAGAAGAAAGGAAAAAATATTCCACACTGAAATAATTGAACAAGAATCTATTCCTAGAACTATGATCACTTGGAATGAAAATCTACTTTCAGATTGGTAATCAGATATGAAGAGCTTTAGTAAAATAGTTACCTTTCTAGAGAATTTCACTTGAGAAATTTTGGGCATTGCAATGAAGATTACTTGTAAAATAGGATGTGACTCTTGAACATTTAGAATGTGTCTGGATTTATAAATACTTTTCTTAGTGTAAAAAGACAAGCCATTAGTTTTCAAATAAATTTCACTTTTAGATTCATCTTGCCATAAGATCTCTAAACTTTTATTCCGGGGAAAATTGCACAGGACTAACCCCGAATTTGGGGTATCCGGGGTAGTATACATTTCTCCAACTTTCAAATGTCATATATTACCCCCATTGAACTTGCATTATGTTGTAGCCGTTGAACCTTCTTCATATCTTTGCTTTAGCATGTGCAAAGAGCGTGAATTTTAAAGGTGAAAGTGTATTTTCATCTTCTTCTTCTTTTGTTTTTTTTTGAGGAAATATCTCTTTTGCTCTGATTTCTACAAAAAAATTGGAAAGAATAAAATAACAAAAATTTTAATATTGGAAAAATAAATATCAAAATATCAACAATAGAATGGATAAATTAATAGAACTAATATAGTAATTTAATAAAAATAAATAAAATTAATTAAAATGGAAAAAAAGGCTCCCATAACAAAAAGGTCAAATTACAAAAGTTGAATACTCATTGTATCTTGTTAATCGACATAATGAGTCAACAAAAAAAAAAAAAAAAAAAAGAAAGATTTTATCAACCAAATATATTTAAGAATATCACATTGGATTTCAGTTAACCATATCCTTTTGTTAGTTAAAGGACATCATTTTTTTTATAAAATTTAATATTTTTATTGATTAATCATTTTTATATCAATTAAACCCTTTAGATCTACATAATGAGTAACCAATTTTCATCATTTTCACCTTTATTGTTGAGGCCTTTTCCAATTCTATTTAAATTTTGTTTACTCTTTCTTCAAAATATCTTACTTAGTTCTATTAAAGTGGCTGTTTGTCAATTTTTAATAATTTTTTATTGCTTAATATTCTCGTTGATATTTATTTTTTCTATCAGTAGCATTTTAGTTAACTCATCTTTCTACCATTTTCTGTATTACTCATTTTTATACAGCAATTAAGGGTAAAAGAGGAAACCCATTTTTAAAAACAAGATGAAAATGTACTTTAACACCTTAAAAGTCACGTGCATTACACATGTTGGTAGAAAAAATAACTAAAGTCAATAGCCATAACAAAATGACAGTTTATGGGGTTATTACGTAGTGGCTGAAAGTTCAAAAATGAGTGCGTGCCGCTCCATAGTTAAGAGGATTTTGTGTAGATTTCCCCTTTATTTTAATAACTTAGGGCACTAATGTCTTTCTTTGATAAATGCAGTTTGACTAGGATCTAAATTTCTTTCTTTGGTAAAAGAGAAATCAATTTTTAAAAATGAGATCAAAATATACCTTTACACCTTAAAGTCACATGCATTGCACCTGACAAGAAAACAAAACGGGAAGTCAATGGCTATAACAAAATGAGAGTTCATGGGGGCATTATGTAGCAATTGAAAGTTCGAGGATAAGCGCGCGCCACTCCAAAGTTCAGAGGGTTTTGTGTAGATTTCCCCTTCATTTTATAAACTTAGGGCACTAAATGTCTTTCTTTGGTAAATGTAGTTTGACCAAGATCTAAATTTCTTTCTTTGGTAAAAGAGAAATCCCTTTCTAAAAATGAGATCAACATATACTTTTACCCTTAAAAGTCACGTGCATTGCACATGCCGACATAAAAAATATGGTAAAGTCAATGGCTATAACAAAATGCGAGTTCATGGGGACATTACATAGCAACTAAAAGTTCGAGGATGAGTGCATACCACTCTGAAATTCAGAGGGTTTCATGTAGATTTTCCCCTCATTTTAATAACTTAGGGCACTAAATTTCTTTCTTGCTAAACGCAGTTTGACCAGGATCCGATCAAGCATAGATAAGACCTTCAAAGCTCGGGCAGGAATTCTATTATCAGGGTAACTTTAAAAATATGACCAGCTTGGTAGCTTCCGTCATTTTTAAATGGCTAGATTCGGGTCTCCAGATCATGGAAGTTATGGCGGAGTAGACTTTGGGTCATGCCGGTCGTCGCTTTTGCGTTTGGAACATGCGAGCACGGGAAAATTGCAATCATACATTTAGAATATATCTGGATTTATTATTACTTTTTATAGTTGACTTGATCTAGATTAACTAAAATAAGTAATTTTTTACTTTTCCTAATGTAAACAAACAAGCCCTTACCCTTCAAATAAACTTCACCTATGGATCCCCGAACTTTGGTATATCATGCCATTAGATCTCTAAAATTTTATTTCAGGGGAAATTGCACAAAACTCCCTGAATTTTGGGGGTGGTATGCATTTGTCCTTAAACTTTCAACTGTTATATAATATCCCCTTAAACTTTCATTATGTTATAGCCATATAACATTTGTTATATTTTTTTAGTTAGCATGTGCAATGCCAGTGACTTATAGGGGTAAAAGTGTATTTTCATCTTCTTTTTTGAAAGAAATATCTCTTTTGTTTGGAAATTGGAAAAGAATAAAATAACAAAATTTCAATATCGGAAAAATATATATATCAAAATATCAACATATAGAATGGATAAATTAATAGAACTGATATAGTATTTTAATAAAAAGAAACACAATTAATTAAAATGGAAAAAGGTCTCCATAACAAAAGGATCAAATTACAAAAATTGAATACTCATTATGTCTTTTTAATCGATTTTTTTATGCAAGAATGATTTTATCGACAAAAAATATTGAAGAATATACAGTTAACCATGTCCTTTTATAAGTTAAGGATGTCAGTCCCTATATTAATATTTTTATTAATCAATCATTTTTATATCAATTAACTCTTTCAATATACATAATATACATAATGAGTAACCAATTTTCGTCATTTTACCTTTATTGTTAAGGCCCTATCCAATTTTTATTTAATTTTTGTTTACACTTTCTTCGAAATATCTTACTTAGATCTATTAAAGTGGTTATGTTTGTCAAATTTTAATAAATTTTTATTACTTAATATTATCGTTGATATTTATTTTTTTCTATCGGTAGCATTTTAGTTAACTCATCTTTCTCCCAAGTTCTATATTACTCATTTCTATACAGCAATTAAGGCTCCGTTCGTT
The DNA here is from genome assembly GCA_014182845.1 of Corymbia calophylla. Taxonomy (NCBI): domain Eukaryota; kingdom Viridiplantae; phylum Streptophyta; class Magnoliopsida; order Myrtales; family Myrtaceae; genus Corymbia; species Corymbia calophylla. The sequence goes on from CM024702.1 coordinate 14,176,324, forward strand.
TCGTAGAAAATAACTTATAGGAAAATCTTTTTCAGATTTTTCGACGTTCATTTTACGGAAAATGAATTGGTTGGAGAAAACATTTTCCATCAATAGAAAAAGTCCTTTAAAATGGGAGAAAATGCTTTTCACTTTTAAGAAAGATAAAAACATTTTCCATATCTTCTTTCGCCTCACTTTTTAACCAAACACTTTTTCCTTTTATTGTCATTTTTATTTCCTTTTTTTTTAATCAATTTTTAATTATTTTTATTTTTTCCTTTTTCCTTTTCTTCTTCCTTGGTCAATTGCTAGCCATAGCGACAGTTGGCAAAATCTTGGCCATAGGTGAGCACGAGCCTTGCTCGATCTTTGGTGAGCTTGAGCCTCACTCGGCTTGTTGAATCTAGTGAGACCCGAGCTTGCTCAACCGACCTCGAGTGAGGTCGGGCCTCCCAGGATCTGAAAAGTTGAGCAAAACTTGAGCTTTTCTGAGGTTGTTGGAGCCTCACTTGAGGTGGCCACCTTGCCGAGCTCGGCGATCTTGGGTGAGGCTCTAGCCCCGCTCGGCTTGCCGGATCGGCGAGCCTTGAGCTCACGGACCTATGGCCTATGGCAAGGCTCGAGCTCGCTTGTAGTCCTGGTCGCCAGCCCGTTGCCATGGCCGGCGGCCGGCCAAGGAAGAATAAAAGGAAAAGAAAGAAAATGGGAAAAACAAAAACAAAAACAAAAGTAATTAAAAATCAATTAAAAATATTATAATATAAAATCATAGAAAGGGGTGCATGGAGGAAAACTTTTCCTCATCAAACAGTGAAAAATGTTGCTATTTCATTTTTAAGTTTTAGGCGAATATCAGAAAATGTTATCATTTTCCTTAAAAATGGCTTCTTGGAAAATCTTTTCCAAAAACGTAATATTTTTCATGAAATTAATGGAGCTTAAGGGTAAAAGAGGAAATCCCTTTTTAGAAACAAGATGAAAAAATATTTTTACACCTTAAAAGTCACGTGTATAACACACATCGACAGAAAAAATAATGTAAAGTCAATGGTTATAATGAAATAAGAGTTCATAAAGTTATTACGTAATGGCTGAAAGTTCGAAAATGAGCGCGTGCCACTCTAAAGTTCAAAGGGTTTTGTATAGAATTCCCCATTTTACAATAACTTAGGGCACTAAATGTCTTCCTTTGATTAAATTCAGTTTGACCAGGATCTAAGTTCCTTTGGTAAAAGAGAAATTCCTTTTTAAAAACGATATCAAAATATACTTTTACACTTCAAAAGTCACGCGCATTGCACAAGCCACCAACAAGAATAACTTAAAGTTAATGGCTATAACAAAATGAGATTTCATGCGGGTATAATGTAACTGTTGAAAGTTTGAGGAAGTTTCGTGTAGATTTCCACTTCATTTTAATGACATAGGGCACTAAATTTCTTTCTTTGGTAAATGCAGTTTGATCAGGATCCGACCAAGCATAGATAAGACCTACAAAGCTGGGGCAGGAATTCTTTTATCAGGGTAACTTTTAGAATATGACCAGCTCGGTAGCTTCCGTCATTTTTAAAATGGCTAGATTCGGGTCTCCAGATCATGGAAGTTATGGCGGAGTAGACTTTTGGGTCGTGCATGGCAGCGAAGTCGGTGTCGACTCTGGGGTAGTGGAGCGCGCTCGGAACATGCGAGCACATGAAGCGAAACACGAAGAGCGCCGACGATTCTTCTGCTTCGTGTTGCTGATCTCACTTCGGAATTCCGAAGCAGACAACAGCAGAGCAAAAGAGAATCTCCGTACACTTCTTTTATGAGGTTTTGACTTTGCGAAGCCTACTTTCCAGGAGCTCTAGATTAGATTCAGATCCAGTCCCGGTTATAAATATTGTGTGCAGAGACCCGGGTTCTTGTCATCGCCTCGAGGAAGAACACTGTTCGATCCGCGGAAATTGATTTGTTTCCGAGGTTCTCGAGGTCTCTCTAGGAGTGCTTGCGTGACTCAGGCATCATGGGCACTCTCGGTTTCTACTGTGTCGTGATCTTCTCCTTGCTGCTTGTCAAGGGTGGCCAGGCCGACCTCTACGGATCCACTCCACCGCCGCCGCCCGACTCGGTTTCCGGCAAGGACTTCCCTCAGTCGGTGTTCTGCAACGACCCGCAGAGTAAATGCTTCGGGGCTCAGATCTCCTGCCCCAGCCAGTGCCCCAGCTTCAAGCCATCCAATTCCCAGGACAAAGCTTGCTTTGTGGATTGTAACTCCAGGAACTGCGAAGCTCTGTGCAGGAGTACGTAGCTCGTTTCCTTACTTTTCCGATAGGATGGTATTGTTCAAATAGTACTAATTGTTCCGTTTCGAATCACAGGGCGAAGGCCGAACTGCAATGGGATTGGAGCGGCATGCTACGACCCGAGGTTTGTCGGGGGCGACGGCGTCATGTTCTACTTTCACGGCAAGACGAACGAGCAATTCAGCTTGGTGTCCGACGTCGATTTCCACATCAATGCCCGGTTCATCGGCCGCCGCCCTCAGGGGAGGACGCGCGACAACACTTGGATCCAAGCCCTAGGCCTGATGTTCGGTCCCCATACTTTCACATTGGCTGCCAACAAGGTCGCCCAATGGGACAACGAAGTGGACCAGCTCGTCCTGACCTACGACGGCAAGCCGCTGCTCCTCCCTTCGGGCCAGCTTTCCGCCTGGACCGCTCCGGACGGCAGGCTCTCCGTCGAAAGGACACTGAAGTTCAACAGCGTCACGGTGCTGCTGCACGGCTACGTCGAGATCTCGGTCAACGCCGTCCCCGTGACGAAGGAGGACGACCGCATCCACAAATACCAGATACCGGACGACGATTGCTTCGCCCACTTGGAAGCACAGTTCAAGTTCCTCCGCCTCTCCGACCAAGTGGAGGGTGTCCTGGGCCAGACGTACCGCCCGGGCTACCGGAGCCCCGTGAAGAGAGGCGTGCCGATGCCGATCATGGGCGGAGAAGACAAGTACAAGACGTCGTCGCTCATCTCCGCAGACTGCAAGTACTGCATTTTCTCCATGCCCGATTCCCGGACCGCCGCGACCGCATCGATAGTGTTGGATCCAACAATGTCGGTGGTGTATTGCACTGGCAAGATCAGTCTAGGCCACGGACTCGTTTGTCGTCGCTAGATATGCTTTTTGACACTATATTTAGTACGATGGAGTGGAACGAGAGGGGGGAATAGAATAAAGAAAGGAGATATTGTTGTGTTTGATGTAAAAGTATATGGTGATTGCTTTTTCTTGTATTTTGGAAAACTTTGGAATGGAAAAGGAACGGTCTTGGATCGTTTAAAACGTCTCAAAACATAAAATGCGCCAGGAAAAAAATTACAAGTATCGTGCTCCAACCCAACTTAGATGACTGGAGTACCTTCCATTTTGTGTGAAGGACTCAATCCTAGGCTCCCGCACCACCCACACACCCAAGCTCTCGACCCAAGTGTGCCGCCGTCTTCCCTCGCCATCCGCCGCCGTCGTCCTGCAGCTCGACCCTCACCACTCATCTTCGTCTTAGCCTCGGCTGGTTATCTCTCTTCCCCTCCTTGTCGAGGCAAGCAGCGCCTCTCTCTCTCTCTCCATTATTCTAGATTTATATTTACAAATAAGTAGGTTTGATTGTGGTGTTCGAAGTCTCCTTCAACGTTAGTGTTATTTTTAATGTCTCTCGCCTGTTATTTTTATGAGTATTTTAAGGATATCTTTCAGGTATTCCACATTGTTAGGTAAAATCTAAGTTAAAAGTAGTTAAAACTTGTACTTGAGAGTCCATATTAACCTCTTATGGATCACTTCTTTTGTGCCGAGTCGGTGGTCGAAAGCTTACATAGCCTAGCCTCCTTCACTTGCGTATGCACCCAAAACAGAGTGATGGGGGTCTTGCGTAGAGAAGTAAGAGCAAGAGAGAGTGGCATAGTGTGTGTATAAGAGTGTTGTGTGGTGCGTGGTGAAGTGTGTAGCGTAAGTAGAGTGCGGAGAGAGAAGTGAAGAGTTTATTGAGTGCTGGACATAGAGCTATGTCTACGGTATGTGTTGGAATATATTAACGCAGAAACTATCTAGATTACGTGATTATGTCAATAAAAGATATGGTAAATGAAAAATAAGTTGAAAGTAGTTAAAATTTATATGGTTCGCTTTATACTTATAATTGAAGAATCAAAATTATAATTGCTTGAGTGTTTTTATACTTTTGGATTTATATCCAAACTCAAGTGTTTATAAATAAAAACTCAATTTAGATGTAAACTCATGGCGCAAAAACCACGGTCCTTGACCAAAAAAAAAAACCACATGCCCAAGCTTGCTCTTTTGTTGGACAAAGTCCTTTTTGCCCCCGTAAATAGTATGATAAAAGAAAGCGTGCCCTTGTTTTGTCTTTTAGTGCAAAACTTCTCCGGGTCAAACTTGGATTCCTTCGCGCACCAATGTACTCCTGGATTATTGCGGAGAACCCACGCGCAAGAATAAGAAAACAAATCTGATTCGGACGGGGAATACCAGATTTTGAACAAATCAAAGTCTCCCAACGGATTTCGACCCAAAAAAAAAAAAAAAAAAAAAAAAAAAAAAAAAAGTCTCCCAACGGATGTGATTTTGCAAGGGCTCAAATTCAAGACATTAATTTAACAGCATGAGTGTGTATTTGAGTGCGTGTGTACTTGAGCGTAGAGGTGTGTAACGGGAGGCTGTCCAACTGGAGAATTGCTGGATTAGACCGGGGCCAGGGCCAGTGGCCCAGGTCCCTGGTTTCCATTCTTGAAACCAGTGGTCCAGGTCGGTTTGATTCTTGGTTTAGTGAGAAATTGGATTGATCGGATCGGATTTGTAGTTTTTCATATATATATATATATAAAAATAAATATATTTCAAATTTCTTAAGAATTCGAAAAAAAATAAGAAAATTCTTATGAGTCTTAAAAAAAAACTCTCGTTCTTTTATACGGATAAATTAGCACATGAATGAAATAGGTTGTCTTTGAGAACGTGTTGTAATATTAACTAATTTTTGGCCAAAAAAGCAAAGTTATCAGTTCCACCGAATCGGACCAAACTAGTTGGTTCCGATTCTCGATTTCGGGACCAGTCGCGTCGGTTCCACAATCCCACAATTTGGGAATCAATTCTTCCAGTCCGATTCTCACCTCTACCTTAACCAGATCGGGGAAAACCAATCACTCCTACTTGAGTGAATCTGTAATGATATAAAATAGAGCGTTTATTGCAATTGAGCGATCACTTGTTTCTCGACATTTGGTGTCAAAGTTACGTGGCGCGACTTAACGCTCCTAAGGTCAGGTCCCCCTTCTCTCTGTCCTCTGCCAGTACTCCTCTCTCTTCTCTCTCTACCGCCACATGAAGGTTCTGGTGGGTCCATAGGAGGAATTTCTCTCTCACACACGACTCACACAGATACATTCCGCTGTTCCGGCATATGGCTGAGGGACCTTGATCTAAGCAACAGAACGGAAGACGAACATAACAATTTGGCCATCTATCGTAAGGATCTAATAATTCTGATTACAACCAAGAATAGTATAGCCTTCGGAATCAAGAGAACTGTCAGGAATCAGGACATGCTTTTATCTCTTTCTTCACCCCCTGGTGCTCCGTTTCTCCATCAGACTTCCTCTAGAGATGGAAGGCATTCTCGGGCTTCTTTATTCCAAACATTTGAGCTCACTCAATCTCAAACCCTACGCCTTACCAGGTCTCATGGGTTCTCATACTTGTCAATCGTCGCATGTTTTCTTCATCAATTCATCAGGGAGAGGGAGAGATAACAACTTTAAGTTGCTCAAATGACAACGCTGAATTTGACCATCCAGGTTCAGAATGTCGATCCGACTGTGACCGTCGCAGAGTTGGCGACATATTTCTCGTACTGCGGGACCGTGGATAAGATCCAGCTCCAGAGGCAAGGAAGAAACTTCACATTATAGACCGGCTTTTCAAGTTTTTGCTCAGAACAGACCTTACACCCTTTTGGATGATACCGCTGGTTCGATTAATTAGCTATGATGACCGCACAGGAACGAAGATGACACCCAATCGGCGCAGGTGACGTTCAGGCAGCCGTTCGCGTTCCGGACTGCTCTTCTCCTCGATGTAAGGAAATAAACGAATTAAGGGTTTGATTCAGCTTCCATGCTCTCATGCACTTCAGGCTTGTTTTCCTGGGAGTAGTAATTGTTCGTGTTCCTTATTTGAATGAATGAGATAGCATTGAACTTCTCTATCGTTTAATCTCTCTGGCTTACATCTGCCGAGAATGCAGATTACTTGTGGATCACCTGTTTCATTTGATGATTTCTTTAGCTTCATTCAGAGTCTGTTGGTCTTCTTTGTCTCTGATTATGAGAGGTTGCCCTATTTGATGGTAGTGAGTCTCACGCAATTTGTTTGGTGAATGCTGCCAAGCAACGGATTATTATCCGCATCCGCTCTGGAGTGCTTTATCAGGCTAAATTATATACTGCTCAAGTGCTCTAAAGCGGTTTTTCTTATCTGCAGAATGCTACAGTTGCTGGGCAAGAGATTCGGGTGTCGCCATTGGAAGGTTCAACAAAGGATCTTCCTTCGATTAAGTTGGAGGGTGACACCAAGGTCTCTCTCTCTCTCTCTCTCTTGCTGCTCCTCTCGTGTGGCATCATGTACACCCTCTGCATTCAAGCATCTCTAAGCTTTATCCCTTCCTGTCAGTGCTCTCTTCAGAGATTTTAATCAATAGTTCGTTCCTGGTTAATATTGTTTTGAACCCAGAAATTGATGTTCGTAAAGATCGCCCTCGGGTTTTCCATGAATCTGGATCAAGGCCACAGATCAATGCCATCTTTCTAGTCTCGACTGTTTTGTTAATAATTCACGGTTGAATCTCTTCTTGCCTGGCTATACAAACTCCAATAGATTCATTTAGTCGACTCGAATAACATCTAGGGAAATGAAAGGTTAATAATAAGCCTCGGACATACTTGAGAACTCTGATTGAATCGGACTGCAATGTTCCTCCAGGCAGTGGCAATTAATACTACACAGCATTTGAGATGGATTACTGCAACAGTTTTTTGAACCGGTGACTCATGTTGATATTGATGACTCACAATTGCACTTCCCCAATCATCCTTAAAATTCCTTCGTGCTACAGGATGATCAGGAGCAAGCTCGGCTAGTTCCGGCCGTTCTTTGTCCCATTGAAGCTGTGACGCCAGGAGGCACCACCAACATATTGGACAGGACTATGGACATGTTGGAGGAGAAGTACAAGCTGTCCGAGAGAGGCCGAGTGCTAGTTGATCAGACACGCTCGGCGATTGAAGTCGCCGGAAAGGCGGCGGAATGCTTCATGTCTGTGCTGGCAGACAATCCCTACATCGCCACCGGTCTGGTTTTCATATCCGGGGCGATTTACGAGGCTGCAAAGTACGCATCTCAAATGACAGCTAGGAAAAAGAAGACCCTTTAAAACTCCCAAGACCCAGAAATTCACACCCTCGACATAATACTAGGATGCTGTCCTTCTACAGCACCAGTCAGATTGTCGAAACATCTGATGAATGATTGAATGTAAACTTCTCTGATTCAATATAAGATTTAAGATTGAGCACTGATTTAGAAAGTGTGTCAGTGTTTCGTTCCAGGATCAAGTTTCTAGCAGATCCTGCCAACCCGCATTCGAACACAGCTAGATCTACCCGGCCGGCATGATTTGCTATGGCGATACTTTTCTTATCCAACATGTGCCTTCCTCTACCCTAGAGATCTCTCAAGCCAAGAACTTCATCTTATTTTGAGCCTCTTACCTTAACATATTCACTCAATGTTCTCATCGAATTGTATTTGGGTCTCTAGTTTGTTCACAACCCACACGTCTATTGGAGTGGGTCATGCTCTAATATCATATGTAACGATTTGACTTGATTTACATGGGCCAAGTTTTCGAAATGAGTATTCCGAGCAATCATATAATGTGATAATAATCTCGGGACCACTGTTAAAGGTCCTACCTCCTATTACGTACACAACCCGAATGGCCAAACTAGCAATCTACTAAATTTTAGTCATGAACTCATGGAAAGGTTGAGACAATACAGTGGAGTCCAGATGGAACTGACTATGACACAGCTAATTACTGGCAATGTTTAAATTTATTTCCTCATTTTCTTTTTCTTTTTTTTTTTACTGGAGCAGCAAAGGAGATATACTTCCTTTTCGGAAAAGGACGCCCATAGAAAGAAAAATACTTGCTTTTAAAATGTAATTTAACTCTATATGATGTCAATAATACCAAATTAAAAAAAAAAAAAACATATTTTTATCTGCCGTATCATCCTTTTTTAAGTACAGTTCCAATCCTATGGTCGCTCGCTTGCGCTCTCTTTTTCTCTTGGACTTAGTACTTCTAATGAGTATACTTAATCGACCGTATTCTTTATTTTAATATATTAATACTCGCTTGTTTCAAGTTATATAATTTTTCTTTTCTAATAAGTGAGAATAATCTATGTTTTACGTTTTAAAATTTAGACGAAACAGTTTAATGACTATTAAATTAAAAAAGAAAAGGTTTTGTCTACAATCTTGTTCACCTCTCTCTCTCCTCTTGGACTCAATTTGTCCATTGAAGAATAGTGATAGTTCCTTAGTAAGGGTGTGTACCAAATTGCTTTTCTTATTTTAACTACCTAAAAGTATCCATACACCTTGTATCTTCATTTCAAGTTATATATTTTTCTTCTTTAATAAAATAGGAATATTCTAATATTTTACATTTCGGATGAAATAATCAAACAACTTATTGATGTCAATCTCAATAATACCAAATGAAAAAACAAAAAATATTTTTGTCTGCCGTCTCATCCTTTTAAAGTATGGTTTCGATCTCGCTCTCTCTCTCTCCTCTCGGACTCGGTTTGTCCACGGAAGAACACCGATAGTCCTTTCGGTAAGGGTGTATACCGGATTGCTTTTCTTATTTTAACCGCCGTACTCATACACCACGTATCTTTATTTCAAATTATATATTTTTTCTTCAATAAAATAGGAATATTCTAATATTTTACATTTCGGATGAAATAATCTAACAACTTATTGATGTCAATCTCAATAATACCAAATAAAAAAAAAAAATTTATTTTTGTTTGCCGTCTCATCCTTTTTAAGTACGGTTCCAATCCCATGCTCTCTCTCTCCTCTTGGACTCAGTTCATCCATGGAAGAATGTGATAGTCCCTTCAATATAGGTGTGTATTGGATTGCTTTTCTTATTTTAACTATCGATACTCATACGCCTCGTATTTTTATTTCAAATTATAAAATTTTCTTCTTTAATAAAATAGGAATATTCTAATATTTTACATTTTAGACAAAATACTCTAACAATTTATTGAAGTCAATCTCAATAATACCAAATAAAAAAACAAAAAACATATTTTTGTTTGCCGTCTCATCCTTTTTAAGTACAGTTCCGATCCCATGCTTGCTCTCTCTCTCCTCTTGGACTCGCCTTATCCACGGAAGAATAGTGATAGTCCCTTCAGTAAGGGTGCATACCATATTGCTTTTTTTATTTTAACCACTGGTGCCTATACATCTTGTATCTTTTATTTCAAATTATATATTTTTCTTCTTCAATAGAATAGGAATATTCTAATATTCTACATTTCAGACCAAATAATCTAACAACTTAGTCAATCTCAATAATTACAAATAAAAAAAAAAAAAACATATTTTTGTATGCGGTCTCATCCTCTTTTAAGTACGGTTCCGATCCCACGCTCGCCCTCTGTCCCTCTCTCCGCTCGGACTCGGTCTGCCCACAGTCTCGCCCTGTAAGTCTCTCTCTGTTTCCAGCCTTGCAATCTTTCTCGCCCTCCAATCTGATTGTCTCCGAGTTAGTTTCCGATCCGAAGCTTAATGTCGTCTGCGCGAATCGAGCTACTCGAGTTTTTGAACAGATTTGTCGAGTGTGCTTACTGTTGGGTGAAGGGTAGTTTCGCCTTGGGAGACGGCAATGGCGACGGGAATTTTCATGGGTCGTTCGTCTTTTGGCGGAGGAAACCGACCCGAGAGTCGCGTCGTCGAAATTGGGTCCTGCCCAAACGTGGGTAGGATTGGTCGATTAGAGCTGTTGTTTGAACCATCCGTTCTCTTCGGATCTCAGTCAACGGTTGAATCTTGCTTCAAGTTTCTGATAGTCTGTCTCTGTCTCTCTCTGTGAACAAACGATAAAGCTTGGAAATTGGGGAGAGGTCAAGTGTTCTGGACGCGGTTCCTTTTCTGAACACAATCTCTGTGAATTCGCCATTGACTTTTCTCGTTTTGAATTCCGAAATGGCCTCCCTCTTTCTTGTCGCCTTCAATTTCTCCACTCTCTTCTCTGTTTCGATGGCTGCATAATTGAAGTGTTACTGAAATGCAATGTAGTTGGATTGAGAATGACCATTTATCCGAAACTTAGTGTGAGCTTGTGCTCCAATCTCCGATTGTTGTAATCATGCAGCAAAGAGAATTCAACCTTCATTCCCAGGTGGGTTCGATTTCTTTGACAGACCAAGAAATCGAATTTATTACGGGATTCCGTTACACATTCCCACTCCAGTGATTCAAGCTTGCCCCCTGAAATTCATTTTCTTCAAGATCCAAGCAATTCAGATCCTTCAAAGTAGTATCTTTGTGACGCGGCGCACATCTATTTTCTGTTCACTGCATTTTCCATTGTCAACTGTGAATTTGTTTTTGCTGCGCCTTGATTTTGACGTCGAAGTCCGACAAATCGTGAATTTGCTACCCTTCTGCAAGGTGTGGAAATTGTATCCCTCAGAGTGTTTTGTTTCCAGCAACCAATTTTGGCAGTATAGAAATTTCAATGTCACTGTAGTTATGTCACAGTTCAAGCACAACTTGACTGTTAGTTCTGTGGAATCATACAGCAATTTTTTTTTTTTTTTAAAATTGGTCTATGTATTGGTTTTCAAGAAGTTTGTGCATATTGGACTTAATGATTCTCGTCATTTCAATCAGGCAACTGCCCTTAACTTACGATGTCTTGCAGGGTTCTAGTCTCAACTTGTTAAGGCAAAAGCCAGATAGAGCTGAAGAAAATGGAAGCCACTCAGAGTCCTCACCCTTATGTGCCCAGAGATCTAGAACTCCCTGGTTATGTGCCAGTTTTACTTTCCCAATTAACTATCCTTGGTGTCTACGGCAGTGCGTCGGTGCTTGTTGTCTTCTTCATTTGGTTTATATCTGGTATGCTCATTTCTCTTCTGAATTAATATTCTATGTAAATGTTGCTTGAGCTCACAATTATTGATGCACCAACAATAAGGTGAAGTTAAGGAATTAGGAAGAAGAGAAACTTGCTAGGATTTGCTTCACTTAGATCCTTCTTCCTCTGTGCTACATGAGAAACCACAATGCCTAGTCTATGTAGTTTTCTGAAACTCTTGTTCCTCATTAATTGAACGTTTTGGTTTGCAGTTCATTTTTCACTCTCTTGAAGAAACTTGGTCACTGAAGCACCCTGTTCTATTTTCTTATTCCCCTCACATTCTGTTTATCTCTTCGTATGACAATTACAACTGACATATTTATCAGAAAATTACTGCAATGCCTAGTCTATGCAGTTTTCTGAAACCCTTGTTCCTCATTAATTGAACCTTTTAATTAGCAGTTCATTTCTTACTCTCTCGAAGAAATTTGGTCACTGAAGCACCCTGTTCTATTTCTTGTACCCCTCACATTCTGCTTATTTCTTCGTATGACAATTACAACTGACATATTTATCAGAAAATGTGCCCCCCTGTAATTAAAATAAATTAGCTGGTCTCAAGGCCTTTTCTTTCTTTCCTTTGCTTTAAGGTTTGAGAAGCAACGTAATCTCTTTCTTGAGTGTATTCTCTGTTTTAATTTGTGTCTGCACTTGACATAGAGTTTTGCATTTGCATTACTGGCAATTCGAGTTTACCATTGCATAGGTGCACAATTTCTCTTCTCATTTGCCCCACTCTTCCTCATTTGTTTGTGAAAAGCTGAGAACATTTCATCATTTTGATATTTCCATTTGTTGCAGGGCGATCACCCAAAAGGCCAACTGTCGATAGAGTTCTCATGTGCTGGTGGGCATTCACAGGCCTTACTCACATGATTCTTGAGGGTTATTTTGTTTTCTCACCAGAATTTTACAAGGATAAATCTGCCTTTTACCTGTCTGAAGTTTGTAAGTGATTTTCTGCCACTCCTGTTTTCTATTTATTTTAGCATTTTTGTTTCCTTCCTTGGTTGGCTCGTTGAGCATTTGGTGTACATCAGCTGAAAAGATACAATTGACAGGGAAAGAATATAGCAAAGGTGACTCGAGATATGTAGGGAGGGATTCAGCAATTGTCACTGTTGAAGGACTAACCGCTGTTTTAGAGGGTCCAGCGTGCCTCCTTGCAGTGTGAGAATTTTTCACTCGATTGAAAATTCATTCCGTCATATTCAACCATGTTAGAGTAGTTGTGGTTCCCATTCATTGCCTAAAATCTCTGTATTCCGATGCCTTGCAGTTACGCCATTGCAAAAGCAAAGTCGTATAGCCACATTCTCCAGTTCGCAATATCCTTGGGTCAGCTCTATGGAACTGCTGTGTATTTCATAACAGCTTTGCTGGAAGGTGATAACTTCGCTGCTAGCCCATTATATTACTATGCCTACTATGTTGTCATGAACTCCTTCTGGATCGTGATACCCACCGCCATATCCGTTAGATGCTGGAAGAAAACATGTGCGGCATTCAATAACCAGGGCCAGAAAAAAGTAAAGAGCCGCTGAGGCAGATCTTACTGCTTGTTACAAGATTAGTGTAACATTTATCTGTGGATTTTTTCCTGCTTGATTGCTTATTTAAACTTCGGCATTGACTGATCATTAGCAATCACAAGCATTTTTTGCGTTTCTCAACTTTTGGATGGCAGCGATAGCAGAGTCTTTGAGGTAAATCTTTTCCAAGTGACCATCTGGTTATTTGATTGATGACTTTCAATATGCATTTTGGTGTGGAATCGTTCGATGCATTTGAAGCTTTTATCCCCTGTTATTTCCTTTGCCAAGATGATGGAGTTGTGCTAGATATAGTACTGCAATGGGAACTACCTCTAACCTTCCTAAACAAGGAAGATTTGGGTTCTCTGTGAGTTTAAGCCGCTCTGGGCAGACTGTTCTATGTGCTTCAAATTATTCTGACCACCACTTCCGGTGTTATCCCAAGTTGGGATGAGCCATTTCCCTCCTGATCGAACTTGAGAATTAAGAGGCTAAGAGCCAGATCTAGCTACGCATAGCTCCAGTGGCAATCTGGAAAGTGTCCACCACTTCTGGTGTTATCCCAAGTCGGGATGAGCCATTTCCCTCTAGATCGAACTTGAGAAGTAAGGGCCTACATGGTAACGTTTCTGTTCCCGGGAACAATTTCTGTTCAGAAATGATTTTTTTTTTATTCTGTTCTCGGGAACAATTTATAAGCATTTGAAGGCGTTTGGTAATTGTCCAAAATTTTTACTCCGGAATGGAAATGCGTTTGGTAAAATTTTTTGATCTTTTTATTCTTTTAATTTTTAGTACTTTTTGTTATAATTTTCTTTTTCTTTTTCTCCCATTCTTTTTCTTGGTTGCTGCCACCGGTGGTGGCCGAGGCGAGGTCCCAAGTGAGCTCACTTTGGAGCCTCGATAGGCCGGGGTGAGGTTTGGCAAGCTCGTTGGAGCCTCGCTCGACCACCCCGACAAAGCTCGGCCTCGTAGATTTGGGCGAGGCCAAGCCTCGCCCGGGCCGGGCGAGCCTCGCCCGCCGCCATCGGCGAGGCTCAAGCTCGCCTAGGCGGCGCAAGGCCGAGCCTCGCTGTGGCGGCCGGCGAGGCTTCGGCGAGCTTGTCGGACCTTGCCCCAGCTTGGCAAGGCATCGGCGAGCTCGCGGACCTTGCCTTCGACCACTCGCCGGGCGGCTCGAGGGCGGCTCGGGGGTGGGAGGAGGAAAAGGAAGAAGAAGAAAGGGGAGGGAAAAAAAAGGAGAGGAGAAAAAAAATTGATTTTCAGAATTGTTCAAAATGCGAGTAAGTAATTTTTTTTTTTTTTATTTTACTCCAAATCTATTATTCGAACAAATTTGTTTCCGGGAACAAAAAATTTACCAAACACATTTTTGTTTCAAATCTGCTCCTGGGAATAAAAGAACAAAATCGGTTGTTCCCGGGAGTGTTATCATGCAGGCCCTAAGAGGCTAAGAGCCAGATCTAGCTATGCATAGCTCCAGCGGCAATCTGGAAAGTGTCATCCTTAGATGGTTGATTTGGTCTGGTTGGCAGAAACTGGTTCTGACCGCCATATCCCGGAAGGAAAAAAAAGGAGAGAATATTTTCATTTTCGTGTCAGCGTGTTGCCAATGATAATCTAATCCTTATAGAAAGTCAACTGCTCTGTAGCTAGCACTTGGCCTCTTGATATGAATTGTATCCTAGTGACGCTAGAGCTGAATTGTATCCTAGTAACGTTAGGGCATTATAGCAACCCCACAACATGTTTACTTATGCATGTATATGAAAATGATCAGTCGTGAACGCCGGGAAGAACTCTTGGGATTTAGTGCGATTAAGATTGCTGATTGGTTAATCGAGTCTTTTAGTATATATCATGTCATTAATTGTGAGGCTTTGCAATTAGATCGGTTCTACTTAGGAACGGGACTGAACCGTCCTAAAACTTGGGTCTGTTTCAGTCGTCAACTTTTTGGAACTAGTCCGATTCTCGGTTCTAATTGAAGAACCACCCGGGTATCAGATCAACAAGACTGAATTTGGAATCGATTTCATAATACCCAAAAATCTTACTTTTTATCTTGGTATCTTTTTACTCTCTTTTTCTCTGTTCTCTACAACTTCTCCCAAACACTTCACACGAGTCTCTCTCTCGCCCAAGGCTCATCCTTCTCCTTGCTCGCTTGTGGCTGGCCCTTTCTTGTTCGTGTCTCACAACTCCTACTTGTTCCTGACTAGCTTGTTCTTATTCATACTTTTATTTTGAAAATTCCCATGAAAAGTGAAACCCATAAAAGGAATAAAAGAAAAACTGAGTTCTCGAATAGACTCTGAAATCACATCGAAAAAAGTAGGATAGGTTTCGATCCTAAACCTAGGGTTGACTAATCAACCATAATCTACCGGAGTGGAAGTCGCAAGCAGATCCGTGCATTCTTCAACACTCCGGGCTCTCCATCGGTCCTACCCCTTTATATAAATGTTCAAGAGGCCCCCATTCCTTTGGTACTTGTTATTCTTTTCCCTCTTAGAAAGCGGTTGCCATTGGAGGAATTTGGCCACCTACTCTGTAGAAAAAGATGGAGTTTGCCAAAGCTTGGTGGACAAGTCAAGCGAGAGAGGGCCATCGTTTTCATGCACGAAAGGAGCCTTTCCTCGTTGCTTCCTGGAAATGAGGCCACTGATGGTTACGTCCACTCTTGGCCGGTGGTCCGCTCATAGAAGCATACATGAGACAATGATGTCGCGTTTTCTTGTCGGGTACTTCGAACTGGATATGTTTGTTTACATCTTACTGCTCTCAAAGCGGGCGGCCTCGCTCTCTAAGTACTGTATTAAGTATGCTTTACAACACGACACGCCAGCTCGCCATAACTAGTTGCTGTTCTTTATTTTGCTTGTCCCTAGTTCTTCTTCTTCGTCTTCTTCACTGGCTTGGGGAAGTCAACATGACCCTTCAGAGAGTCCTAGAGTCAAAGATGGGAGAGGCCCTGCCCTTTGGACTTTCTCCTCCTTATTCACACTGTTTTCTGGTACAATTAAAAAAAAAAAAGTACATGCATTCATACGGTTGGACACGAGCGATATATGTAATTAGATTTATTCTTGCAAAATAATTTTTCTATATGTGAATGGTATATGAATAACTAATATTTTTTATACCAATGGCGAACGAGATAGTTTAGATGTCGGAATATCCAACTTGAAAAGTTTACGATTGAGGGAGACTGTGTGCGTATAAAATGCATGTATTTTAACACCCTTCTCACGTGCAAGTCCTCGAATTAAGAACTAACTTAAGAATAATATGTATTATTCGACTAATAAAGGTTACCAAACCAAATAACCTGATACACAACTTATTTATGGTACCGCATTAGAATATTCCAAAAGCTTATAAAGCGACGTGAATATACTAATACAAGAGATCCTCCTCCTTATGTCTAAGGTTCCGGAGAATATCCGAATGTCTTAATATTAAAAAAAAAAAGTGCAAAATAAAAATCTTGCGAATCGTGTTATCATTGCAAAAGCTGAATATTCCGCATTTTCACACCTACGCGCAAGGCTGCTGGGGCCGGTCTTGATCAACAGTATTCGTCCGCCCAACCGCGTTTGGCCTCCTCTTTCTATATATCTCTGCAAATTTTCTCTCTCACCCAAAGAAGAACCTTCTCAGCTCCCATCCTTGAACGTTCCTTCGACCCTCCGCGAAGCCGAGCCGAAACCGCCGAGAGATGGAAACGGAGTACACAAGCCTTGAACTGCAGGTGATCTCCTGCAAGGACCTCAGGGCCTTCAACTTCTTCCAGAAGCTCTCGGCCTTCGTGATCGTGTCCATCGTCCCCGACGATGGCCTGAAGAAGCAGCTTGACCCTGCCCTCCAGCAGTGCCACAGGACGCCGACCTGCAAGGGTGGCCATCGCAACCCGGAGTGGAACCACGAGGTGGGGTTCGACCTCTCGGTCATCTCGGCTCAGAACTACCCAGGCCTTTCTCTCAAGTTTGATGTGCGGCTTCCCAGCGTCGTTGGCAGCCGCTCGATCGGGGAAGTCCGTGCTTCTCTCAAGGAGTTGGTCCACGAGTTCAATGGGCTTGTCCAGTTCCGAAAATACCTGGTGAAGAACGACGATGGAAAAGGTATCGGGGTCTTGAATTTTAAGTACAAGTTGTGTGGGAAGAGCGACGAGGTTGGCAACGAATTGGCTCGGACCGAGCCTTCGTCCAAAGCTCCGGTTCCGGGTCATGGTGCTACAGACTTCAGTTATCTGGAGTGGCCGTGCTTGCCCCCCCGGACGCTGATCCAGGGGATATTGAACTATCAAACGTATTCTTCAGCGTTGTTGCTACAAACAACCGACCAGAAGGACGTGAACAAAGCTTCGACGGGCTATGGCTATCGGCATTCGTGGTACTCCATGGTCGGACCACTGGAGAGGGCATGCTGATCAGATGGCGTCGCTTCTGATTCATTGGCGCATCCGCTGAGCCATCGAACTTCCCCCTTATCTGCAGCTGCAAATTACAGTTCATGCTCCGCTTAGAGCTTGGACTAGTAAGCATTGGCGTTCTTATGTGATGTTTCGTCAGTCTAGACTCTTTAGAGCACTGTGAATGGTAAATAAATGTATCTGGCTCTGGTACTTTCTCTACAAAGAACGTCATCTCTGTTTGTGTTCCACCTTCCTGTACATACTGCTCATATTATAGTACAGAAGATGTTCTTAAAGATTCAACCTTTGTCACGAACTTTGCGAGCATTCGTTAAATTCTGCACGCTCCCTTTGTCCTAAAGCACGTCGGTGGTCGGGCAAGCCCACGAGCCATGGCTCCATCCCATGGATGTGCTCTCGACCTCTCTTTCTCCTCTTTTACCAGTCCAACCTTGGTCATCTGGTCAAAGATGGAATCTTTCTCTCGAAAGAGTTGAGACTGTGGTGAGGCTGGGAGTGGCGTCAGCTTATCTCCTCGCTCGGCACTGCGTGGGCCTCATGATTGCAGCAGAGTCAATCTTTCTGGAATCTTAAAATAAATAACGGGTTTCGGGGTAGCTTCCTTTTGGAAATGCACGCCTTCAGCAACTCCTTTCCTCATTGGTTTAAGTTGATTGTGCTGAAGCCAGATGTCGGTATGACAAGATGGCAAGTTTATAATAAGGAAAATTTCGCACGACCATTGGTCTGGTGTCGCATGTGGCCGACGACCTCTACTGTCGCAATGGCGGCGCCTAGCTCTTGAGAATTTCAGAGAGAGAGAGAGGCATAGGCCATCATGGGACGCCGAGTGGATGTGTCATTGTGAGGGCCGGCGTGGGGGGCGGTTAGTGGCGGCTCTGATGAGTGCTTCGACGACGATGACCAACGATGGCGGCGGCGGAGCTGCAGTCGTGGAAAGGTGTGGCGGCGAAAATGGGGCAAGAAGGGAGAGGGAAAATGGTTGGTAATGGTTGTTATTGTTCGCAACATGAGAGGGCATTTGGTAAAACCGCCCTTGCTAAATGGCTTTTCTCTAATTTCTTATTAAGCAAGCTGTTTTTGGCATCTCTTATATTTCTTTCTTTCCTACATTAAATGTTTTAGCATTAAAATTTCCATGCCAGCATACCACAACAGATAATTAACATAATAAATGGGACAATGATTTGATCGCACAATGCATGACGATTAAAAGGTAGTTTTAAGAGCTCAATTGCAATACTAATATAAAGTTTTAGCTCAGGATCCGATGGAACCTAACTCGCCTTAAAAAAGAAGGCTCGCTTTTTTCCTCCATCCATGGCACTACACACACTGAGATGCCCACTTTGGATTTTTAGTTAAATTAATACTTGAAAGATACCGATAATTATTCATTACCCATCAAAGTCTTACGGAATGGAGAAAGATATAACCCAATCAAAAGTCGAACTAAACGATAGTAAACAAATTCCGAGGTCTTCATTACATGTGATACCAAACATCTACAGCGACGATCTTAGAAAAATTGTAACTTGATCATACGAATATTTTCACAAGACACAGGCAAAGAACAAAACAAAGGCTTGATTTTCATAGTCAATGATATTCACCCAGAGCGAAGGAGACCCATGGTCCAAGGTGTTTAGATCTCTCGAAAGAATTGCCCAACAACTCCCCCAAGAATTTGATGAAGACTTCAATTTGGTCTTTAAACTATGTGTGTTTGACTTGATTGATTGACTATTTCTATTCCTTGTTTTGGTTAGGACAAATTTGATGGAGAGTCCATTTTACCTATAGAACGTTCATAATGGGATTTCATCAACTATCAATTTGATCTAATTTCATCTTACAATAGAAACATAATTTTGACAATATGTGTTAATCGAGCACAATAAGTAAAAACTTACCTAATAGTCAATACTTAGTAGGTTATAACATTGTATTCATTAATGTACCATTCTATTGTCCCTTTTATCTGATTCTGCCATATGTCGAACCTTTTCTTACATCCTACCATACCTGACTATTTTCCTACAAAAACAGAATTGAATCTCCCCTCCTAATCCATTTGTCTCTACCCAAAAACCATTGGCATATGGTGATAGCCACCACTACGCCTTCAACCCCAGCAATCGCCAGCAATAGCAAGTGTTGCAAGGATGATGAACCCCTATCTATGTTGTTTAAAGACGAGAGATTCATTCGCAAATGGTATGTGTATCAAAATGAAAAGAAGCATTTCTTTTAAGGTATAATTAAAACAAAAATACCTACATTATGCTCGCCGACTATGGCAAAGCTTGGCATTGCACGTGTTGAGTTCTTTTCTTTACTTGTCCTCAGATTCTTCTTTTTCTTCTTCATCTTCTTATTTGTCCGCATTTCGGATTCACTGGTTTGGGGAGTCAACATGACCCTCAAGAGAGTTTTAGAGATTAAGATGGGAGAGACCCTATTGTTTTGACTTGTTCCTCCCTCTTCACACTCTTTTAAGGTATAATTAAAACAAAAATACTTACATTCATAAAGTTGGACGAGTAATATATGTACTTGGATTCATCCTTGCAGTATAATTTTTCCGTATGTGAATGGTGTATGAATAACTAATGTTTTATATCAATGCGAGTGAGATAATAAGATTGAAAGAGACCGTATGTGTATGTATATATATATATATTTTGATACCTTTCTCATGTGGAAGTCATCGAATTAAGAATCGAATTAAAAACAATACGAATAATTTGACTAATGAAGGTTACATACACGAAATACCAGAAACACAACTTGTTTATGATACTGTCTTAGAATATTTAGTCCAAAAGCTTATATAAGCGATGTGAATATGTTATATAAGAAATCTTCCTCCGTATCTCTAAGATCTGGAGAATATTCAATTGTCTTAACATTTATGTGAAAGTGCAAAATAAAAAAATCGTGGGAATCATGTTGTTACAGCAAAAGCTGAATATTCCGCAGTTTCACACCTACGCGCAGATGCTGGGGCCGTTCTTGATCAACAGCTTTCGTCCGCCCAACCGCGTTTGGCCTTCTCTTATTATATATCTCTGAAGATTTTCTCTCTCACCCGAAGGAGAAGCTTCTCGGCTCCCATCCTTGAACGTTCCTTCGACCCTCTGCGAAGCCGGGCCGAAACCGTGGAGGGATGAAAATGGAGTATACAAGTCTTGAACTGCAGGTGGTCTCCTGCAAGGACCTCAGGGCCTTCAACTTCTTCCAGAAGCTCTCGGTCTTCGTGATCGTGTCCATCGTCCCCCGCGATGGCCTGAAGAAGCAGCTTCACCCGGCCCTCCAGCAGCGCCACAGGACGCCGACCTGCAAGCGTGGCCATCGCAACCCGGAGTGGAACCACGAGGTGGGGTTCGACCTCTCGGCCATCTCGCCTCGGGAATATCCAGGCCTTTCTCTCAAGTTCGATGTGCGGCTGCCCAGTGTCGTTGGCAGCCGCTCGATCGGGGAAGTCCGTGCTTCTCTCAAGGAGTTGGTCCACGAGTTCAATGGGCTTATCCAGTTCCGAGGCTACCAGGTGAAGAACGACGATGGAAAAGGCATCGGGGTCTTGAATTTTAAGTACAAGTTGTGTGGGAGGAGTGACGAGGTCGGCAACGAATTGGCTCGGACCGAGCCTTCGTCCACAGCTCCGGTCCCGGGTCATAATGCAACAGACTTCAGTTATTTGGAGTGGCCGTGCTTGCCGCCCCAGACGCTGATCCGAGGGATTTTGAGCCATCAAACGTATTCTTCGTTGTTGCTACATACAACCAACGAGAAGGACGTGAACAAAGCTTCGACAGGCTACGGCTATCGGCATTCGTTGTACTCCATGGTCGGACCACCAGAGAGGGCATGCTGATTGGATGGCATCGCTCCTGATTCATCAGCACATCCGAGAAGCCATCAAACCTCCCCCTTATCTGCAGCTGCGAATTACAGTTCATGCTCCGCTTGGAGCTTGGACTGCTAGTAAGCATTGGCATTGTCATGTGATGTTTCGTCAGTCTAGACACTTCAGAGCACTGTGATAGGTAAATACATGTATTTGGCTCTGGGTACTTTCATCTGTTCCCAATGTGACCATGGTATGTCTACGAACAACGTCATCTCAGTTTGTGTTCCACCTTCCGGTACACATTGGTCATATTAAGTACAGAGGATGTTCTTAAAGATTCAACCTTTGTCATCGACTTTTCGAGCATTCGTTGAATTCCATGTATCTGGAATTCGTCTGTCAACCAAATTTGAGCAAGCCTTCAAACTTTCTTTTACTAGTCCAACCTCGGTCGACTGGTCAAAGCTGGAATCTTTCTCTCGAAAGAGTTGAGACTGTGGTGGGGGTGGGGTCGGGGGCATCAGCTCATCTCCTCACTCGGCACTGAACAGTCCTCTTGACTGAAGGAAAGTCAAATCTTTCTGAAATCTTAAAATAAACAAACAGGTTTCGGGGTAACTTAACACACGCCTGCAGTAACTCCTTTCCTCGTTGGTTAAGCTGATAGTGCTGAAGCCAGATGTCGGTATGACAAGATGGCAAGTTTAATATTGAAAATTGAGAATCGAAAGGAAAATTTCGCACGACATTTAGATCTGGTGTCGCACGTGGCCGACCACCACCGTGGTCGCAATGGCGGCGCCTAGCTCTCAAGAATTTCACGAAGAGAGAGAGAGAGCTGCAAGTGAGCGCGGGCCATCATGGGACGCCGAATCGCCGCGTGGATGTGTTGTCGCAAGGGCAGACGGGTAGTGGCAGCTTTGATGAGCGCTTCGACGACGACGACGACCAATCATTCTGGCGGCGAAGCTGCAGTAGTGGAATAGTGGGGCGTTGAAATGATGGAATCATCTCACCTTTAAAAAAGAAGGCTCGTCTTCTTCCTCCGTCCATGGCACTACACACGTTGAGATCACCCACTTTGAATTTTTAGTTATGTTTGTACTTGGAAGGTACCCATGAATATTCATTACCCATCAAATTCTTACATAATAGAGGAAGACATAACACAATCAAAAGTCCAATTAAACCATGGTAAATAAATTTCGAGGTCTTCGTTATATTAAATTTCAAACATCTACTGCGGCTATTGTAGAAAATCGCAACTTGATCATACAAATATTTTAATGAGACATGGGCAAAGAACATAACGAAGACTTGATTTTCATAGTCAATAATATTTACCCAAAGCCGAGGAGATTGCAGGCATGTTGCACACCCCATGGTCCAAACCCTTGATTAAGTTGTAGATCTCTTGAATAGATTTTATCAACAACTTCCAAATAATTTGATGAAGACTTCTATCTGGTCTTTAAACTATATGTGTTTGACTTGATTGATTGATTGTTTCCATCCAATCCTATTTTGGTTAGGACAAATTTGGTGGAATGTCCAATTCACCTATAGAATGTTCATGATGGGATTTCATCAACTATCAATTTGATTTAATTTCTTATTGAGTTTATCATCTTACAGTAGAAACATAATTTTGACAATATGTGTTAATCAAGCCTGAAAAGCAAAAACTAATCTAATAGTCAATACTTTAGTAGCTTATAATATTGTAATCACTAATGTGCCCTTCTATTGTCCCTTTTACTGGATTTTGCCATGTGTCTAACCTCTTTTTACATCCCACCACACTTTCACTATTTCCCTACAAAAGCAAAATCAAATATCCTCTCTTAATCCATTTGTCTCTACCCAAAACCCATCAGCGGGTGGTGATAGTTGTCACTACACCTTCGACCCCAGTAGCCATCGGCAATAGCAAGCGTTGTGTGGACGATGAACCCCTATCTGTGTTGTTTAAGGAGGAGGAATGCATTCACAAATGGTACTTGTATCAAAATGAAAAGAGATATTTTTTTCCTTTATCTTACACACTACAGGTGACCGTAATTAGCCCATTTGAGCCTTTAAATGTGAACAATTTTTGCAAAATACCCTTGTTAAGAGCCATTCCACAATGGGACAAATGTGGAAGTTTTGGTTAACATTATTTGGTGGAGATAATGAGAAAGAATTCTTTGCTTTCACTTGCATTAATCTATTTGTGGTAATTTTAGGAGAATTTTTATGAAAGTTCAAAGCAGCCCGAAATGAAAAAGATCATTCTTTTCTCTACCCAAACACTTATGCCCTTTGCTTAGCCAAATTAAGCCTAAGTATTCATTTCTAAAGCTTGAGTGGTGAATATCTCTTTACATTGGAGCAAAAGCGCATGATTTACTTAGGAGATTAGTGCTTATATGACTATTAAAAAAATATTATAGAGCATCTCAAAAGTCATAAGAGCTTAAATAAAAAGTTTTTTTTTTTTTGGTAAAGTAAGTATTATAGACTTTCAACCAGAATAATTATACAACAATGGTGAAACACGGCACCAACCGGCACTCAAATGAACAACATGTCGCTGGAATGGAAGGGTACCACGTTCACAAAATTAAACAAAATAGGCAAGCTAGAAAAAGCAACAGAACGGACCCAACTAGTCCTAAACTAGGCCATATGCGGCTCCACAACAAAAATGCGAGAGTCAATCCCCCAACTACGCTACATTCTCCTATTCTTGGAGTTGTCTTCAACCCATTTGAAGCTTTGTCCTTCACCACCTTAGAAAGGTGCTGCTTCATGGCAGGAATACAAAGGTTACGACCCCAGAAAAGAATATCATTCATGGTCTTCCAAATAACATAGCAAAGAGCACCGAAAGAGAATCGAGCTATTTCCCAGTAAAACTCTCTACTAGACAAAAAGGTAATAGCCCAAAGAAGATTGTC
This sequence comes from Corymbia calophylla, assembly GCA_014182845.1. Classification (NCBI taxonomy): domain Eukaryota; kingdom Viridiplantae; phylum Streptophyta; class Magnoliopsida; order Myrtales; family Myrtaceae; genus Corymbia; species Corymbia calophylla. The sequence goes on from CM024702.1 coordinate 14,200,374, forward strand.
TACAAAAAAAATTGGCAAGAGATTGGGAGACACAGCAGTCAAAAAATAAGTGGTCAACTGAGTTAGGCCGAGAGTTACATAATGCACAAACCGAACTAGGAATATGCAATATGAAAAGTCAAATGAAAATCAGGGGGCATTAAAAAGCAATATGCTTGGTAAATAAGGGTAATGCCTATTAGAAAAAAAGAGTCACATCAAGAATACAACTTTTATATGAAAGAAAAATTGTCAATGGCAAAGTCCTTGCATGAAAAGAAAATCATTGCAAATACAAAAGTGATTAGGAAAAGGAAAAGAAAAGAGCAAAGCTCTTATGATTGAAATGATTATCCAAAGGACTTTTGACACAAGTTGGATTTCAAAACAAGTGCTTTCAAAGAGATTGATGTACGATAGTGACACCATGATAATCATCAAACTTCTATATCCCATTTGAAAAAAAAAATTAAGCCATTTGAGCCTCTCACCGAACTAGCATTACAACGTGTTTTGAAGTTTTTCCTAATTGGGATAATTCAAGTAAAAATATGGACTTCCCAAGAAATTACCGCTCAAAGAAGTGGGGATGAAGTTATATTGTCTTATCTTAAGGTTTCTTGACTTATAAACTCGACAAAGATGATCATTGATGATTATATCATCTTTTAGCCAATGATGCTTATCTATTGCGGAAACCATGACCAAGCTCGCATTACGATCTTTTTAAAAGACCTCCTGAATTGGTCAATGTGTACTTCTTACTAATGATTTGGTAACGTGAAATTCATTGAGTGATCAAATTTACTTTCCATATTAATGAGAGGGATAAGCAGCCTTCCTTGACATATATGAGAAGCCCTTTCCGACTAAAGAGTTCTCATTTGGCTAACTTAATAGCCATTTTCATGACTTGAGTATTTTGACAAAAACTTTTCTTCTTAGGGAATTTGATGATAAATAATAACATTTCCCAAGCCTGATGGCAATATGGTGATATTCCAAACAATTCAAACTAGCTCGATTTTCTCATGCAATCAAATACTTTTTCATTGATGATACCCTTTTTAAAATGTTTTTCATGGCATTTAGTTAGATGGCATTGATTTCACTTGGCACCATAACACATTCCATTGGATGTGCAATGGCCATTTCAGAATCTTCTTGGATATATCGGTGCCGTGAAGTTTAATAACTTGGAACCATTTTCATATATATCAAACTTCCCTAGTGGAGTTGATTTCAACACATAATGAGCTTCAACAAATGGTGATATTCTCTTTTTGCTAGATGTATAGATAATTTCTTGGAATATATTTTTGTTGATAATCAATAGGTACGGTGAGTTTTAGTAATGCAAAATCATTTTTCAACACATGGAAATCTCTTGACAGCTCATATTAGTATTTTCAATTAACCCACCATGTGGAGTGAATTTCTCAAATTCCTCTCGAGTGGAGTGGAATCTTCATTTACCCCTAAATGGAGTGGTTCTTTCAAATTAACCCCCAAGGGAAGTGGTCGTTTCAATCAATCCCGACGATGATGATCATTGATGATTATATCATCTTTTAGCCAATGGTACTTATCCATTGCGGAAATCATGACCAAGCCCGCATTATGTTCTTTTTAAGAGACATCCTAAATTGGTCAATGTGTACTTTTTGTTAATGATTCTCAAAGCCTGCAACATTGGTAATGTGAGGTTCATTGAGTGATCAAATTTACATCCCATATTAATGAATGGGATTAAGCAACTTTCCTTGACATATGTGAGAAGCCTTTTTCGACTAAAGAGTTCTCATTTGGAATACTTGATTGGCCATTTTCATTGGTCAAGAGCATTTCGATAGGAAATTTTTTAAGGGAATTTGATGATTAACAACATTTCTCAAGCCTAAAGGCAATTTGGTGATATTCCAAACAATTCAAACTAGCTTGATTTGCTCATGCAATCAATACTTTCTCATTGATGATACCCTTTTGAAAATGTCTTTCATGGCATTAAGTTAGATGACATTGATTTCACCCGGTACGCTTTCTATACAAGAGCATTTGCTATAACACATTCTATTAGATATGCAATGACCATTTCAAAATCTTCTTGGATGTATTAGTACGGTGAGGTTTAATAACTTGGAACTATTTTCATATATATATCAAACTTCTCTAGTGGAGTTGATTTCAATACATAATGAGCTTCAACAACCGGTGATGTCCTTTTTTTGCTAGATGTATAGATAACTTCTTGGAATACATTTTTGTAGATGATAAATAGGTACAATGACTTTTAGTAGCTTGAAGCCATAGTTAGAGTTAATTTGAAAGAACCACTCCACTTGGGTGTAAAGGAAGATTTCACTCCACTCAAGGGGAATTTGAAAAATACACTCCACATGGGGGGTTAATTGAAAATACTTTGTCGGCTGTCAAGGAGAGAGAGTGTTGCAAGTATTACGAAAGGTGGGCCCACAAGCGATACATGTTACTCGTGGAGTGGACTTGTGCATTGGTGAGGTGGCTACCGCAACTACACCTAATATTTTCTCGTTTAAGCATATGTAATTTATACACACACAGTCTTCCTAAATTTTAAATTAAAATTTTGGATTGGATATTTTAGTGTTTGAAACTATCTTGTTCGCCGTTAATAAAAAGAAGTTATTTTCTTTCACCAAAGGGAAAGAAAAGAAAAGAACCGGGGAGGGGGGGGGGACAAATAACTGGTGAAAAAGGGAGAAACGAAGGAGAGAGAGAGTGTTGCAGGTATTCTAAAAGGTGGGCTCATGTTATTTGCGGAATGGACATGTGCAATGGTGAGTGGGCTACCACAACTATACCCAATATTTTATCATTAAAGCATATGTAATTTATACACACGCAGTCTTCCTCAATCTTAAAATAAACTTTTGGGTTGGATATTAGTATTTAAAACTATCTTGTTCACCATTGATTAAAATGAAGAAGAAAATAGTTATTTGTACATCATTCATATACGAAAAATTCGTCTACAAAAATGAATCCGAGTGCATATATTACTCGTCCAACTGTATGCATGCAAGTATTCTTTTTTTATTATATTTGAAAACAATGTGAAGAGAGAGGAACAAGTCAAGAGGGTAGGGTAGGGTCTCTCCCATCTTCATCTCTAGAGTCCCTTGGGGGCGCGGGGGTGTTGGTGTGGGTCATCGAACTTTCCCATTAATGAGACATGGGCAAAGAACATAAGAAAGGCTTGGTTTTCATAGTCAACGATATTCAACCAAAGCCGAGGAGATTATAAGTATGTCCCACACCTTATGGTTCAATTCTCAATTAGTTTTTAGATTTCTTGAATAGATTTTCTCAACAACTCCCAAAGAATTTGATGAAGACTTCAATTTTGTCTTTAAACTATGTGTGTTTGACTTGATTGATTGCCTAATTCCATCCAAATTTGACTTGATTGATTGCCTAATTCCATCCAATCTTGTTTAGGTTAGGACAAATTTGGCGAAAGTCCATTTCACCTATAGAATGTTCATAATGGGATTTCATCAACTATCAATTTGATCTAATTTCTTATTTTAGTTCATCATCTTATAATAGAAACATAATTTGGACAATATGTGTTAATCAAGCACGATAAATAAAAATTGACTTAATAGTCAATACTTTAGTAGCTTATAACATTGTTCTCATTAATGTACCATTCTACTTTCCCTTTTATTGAATTTTGCCATGTGTCCAACCTATTTTTACATCCTATCACACTTTGACTATTTACCTTCAAAAGCAAAATCAAATCTCCCCTTCTAATCCATTTGTTTCTACCCAAAACCTGCCATTACGCCTTCAACCACAGTAGCTGTCAACGATAGTGAGCATCATGTAGATGATGAACCCCTATCCTTATTGTTTAAGGACAAGGGATTCATTCACAAATGGTACATGGATCAAAATAAAAAGAGGCATTTCTTTCCTTTGTCTTACACACTACATGTGACCATAGTTAGTCCATTTGAGCCTTTAAATGTGAAGGATTTTTGTAAAATACCCCTATCAAGAACCATCCACAATGGGACGGATATGGAGGTTTTGCTTGACATTATTTGGTGGAGAAGATGAGAAAGACTTCTTTGCTTTAACTTACATAAATTTATTTGTAGTAATTTCGGATGAATTCTTAAGGAAGCTTGAAGCATCTCGAAATGAAGAAGAGCATTCTTTTCTCTACCTAAACACTTTTATCTTTTGTTTGGCTAAATTGAACCTAAGCATTCATTTCTAAAGTCCAAGGTGTGACTATCTCCTTACGCTGGGCAAAATGCATGATTTACTAAGGGAATTAGTGGTTACATGACAATTAAAAAAAATGTAGAGCATCTCAAAAGTCGTAAGAGCTCAAATAAAAATATTATAATAGTGAAAATCAAATAAAAACTAGGGGGTATAAAAGAAGTATGCTTAGTAAAAGTAAGGTCAATGCCTATTAGAATAAAAAAAGTCACATCAAGAATAAAATTCTTACATGAAAGAAAATTTGTCAATAGCAAAGTGCTTGTATGAAGAGAAAATCATTGCAAATATAAAAGTCTCAAAAAGAGAAGAGCAAAGTTCTTATGATTGAAATGATTATTTAAAGGACTTTCGAGATAAGTTGGATTTCAAATTGAGTGCTTTCGAAAAGATTGGTTATACGATACCGGTGCCATGATAATCATCAGCCTCTAAATTCCATTTGAAAAAAAAAAAAAAATTAAGCCTTTGGAGCCTATCACCGAACCAGCATTACAACATGTTTCAAGTTTATTCTTATTGGGATGATTCAAGTGAAATAGGGACTTTCCAAAGAAGCTACTGCTTGAAGAAGTGGGGGCAAGGTTATCCTATTGAATCTTAAGATTTCTTGACTTATAAATCCGACAAAGATGATCATTGATAATTCATTTCTTAGCCAATCATGCTTATCCATTATTGAAGCCATGACCAATCCCATACGGTCCTTTTTAAAAACCTCCTAAATTGGTTAATGTGTACTTGTTGCTAATGGTTCTCAAAGCTTGTGACATTGATATTGAAAGGTTCATTGAGTTATTAAATTTACTTCCCATATTAATGAATGGGATTAAACAGACTTCCTTGATAGTACATGAGAAGCCCTTTCTAACCAAAAAGTTCTCATTTGGCATACTTAACGAGCCATTTATATGAGTCAAGAGTATTTGGACAAGAACTTTTCTTCTAAGGGAATTTGATGATAAATGACATTTTCCAAGCCTAATGGCAATTTGGTGATATTCCAAACAATTCAAACTAGTTTGATTTGTTCATGCAATCAACGCTTTCTCATTGATGATACCCTTTTGAATATGTATTTCATGGTATTTGTTCAAATGACATTGATTTCACCCTATATGCCTTTGCTATCAAAGCACTTGCTGAACACATTCTGTTAGATATGCAATGACCATCTTGGAATCTTCTTGGATATATTGGTTTGGTGAGCTTTAATAGCCCGATACCATTTTTGTATATATCAAACTTCCCTAGTGGAGTTGATTTCAATACACAATGAGCTTCAACAACCGGTGATGTCTTCTTTTTGCTAGATGTATAGATAACTTCTTGGAATACATTTTTGTTGATGATTGATAGGTACGGTGAGTTTTAGTAGCCTAAAACCATTTTTCAACACATGAAAAACTCTTGGCAGCCTTATCCAAAGCATTCTTTTCGATCTTGTACCCACGGTGCGGTAGACGAACACCAACCCAATCTCGACAAAATAATAAAATAAAAAAGAAAAAAATGAAACTCGCAAACCTTTCATATACACCATATAATCCGATTTTTTCTTATGAAATAGTTAGTTTAGATCACCTTTCATACCTAAGCCTATCTATCTCTTTATATAATATACGATATATAATATACGATAGCCCCATCAAGCATTTTCCACTCGAGCGGAAACAGCTGACCAAGAGACAAGAGCTACCTCACCAGACTCCATTGTTCCCGAAGAGAGTCTTACTAATGGCATACTTCTTCAGTCGAATGCTCCTGGGTATTGAGGCTTCCTTCTCGCAGTCGAAGCGGTACTGGAACGAGTTTGTTACCTATTAGATATGGTTTCATTCCATTCCACCAGGATGCTCAAGCTGCTAGCTGAGACCTCTCTTCTAAGAACTGTTGACGTAAATCCCTCTCGCGAGCTTCCTTTCGGAGTCGACGTGCTTCCTTATTCGCGAGAATTTCTTCCCTCCGGTGCTGCTTCCTCACTAAGCGCTCTTCTTGTCGTTTCAACCTTTCCTCATATCTCCGCTTTTTGGCCTGAAGTCTTTCTTTAGCCTGATCAGATAATGGTGCTCCAATTTTGGACATAGGATTTGATATCACCCCATTCTTCGTTTACTAAGGTAGAACTCATACTATGCCGGATGCCGGATTTTATGTTTCAAAGAAGAAGATGGTGAACAATCACCTTGATGTTTACATATGTAATTGAATTTAACCCCTTCTTCTATTTTATAGACTTTGTCTTCTGTCTTCTCTTTTCTGCACGCTGGCCTATCCCGCATATGAGACGGATTCTTTCCTCTAGCCTCACCTCCGCTATCGCTTACCATTAACTGCTACTGCAGCTACCGTGGAAAATTGGACTTAGAAAGTCAAGGCAGTTCGTCAGTCCATGCCCATTTACACAGCTTCAGCTATCCCAGCACTGATCTGGGTAGATGACAAGATTGATGCGTTGCTCCGCAGGGTCGAAAGATAAAAGGAAGTGAGGTACGAACTTAATGAGCTGGAATATGGCCTGGCATTCGAGTAAGCAGGAGTTACTTTAATAATGGAAAATGAATTCATTCAATGACTTAGTTGATATCTCGCAAACGAGCTTTGAAACTCAACATGAGAAAGTCGTTTTTTTATTTCCTGTTGAACAGAAAAGAAGAAAAAAGCTAGCAGAATTCGGTTTCGAAGAGAAGATTGATTTCACTTTCTTCTTCACCCTATTCGGAAGAGAGGGAGTGTAGGATTCAGAGAAAGGCTATTCTTTCGCAGAGGGAAAGGCGAAGGGGAAAGCCTTTGAGGTATAGGATGAAGCCATGCCATTGAATGGCTTGGTCGATCCTCTGTCTTAAGGACAGAAAGATCAAGAGTTCTTAGATCCGACTAAGAGTCATTCTTTTGGAAAAGTCCTTTCCTTTCCTTCCTTTCTAGTGAAAGCGGAAGTTTGTAAATCTTTAGGGCAACAAACCCATCACCCACCGAAGCCATAGGACGGCTAGCAGCCTCAATAGCTATTAACTCCCTACCACGCATACCCTCGCTAGGAAAGAGATTCCATCGGCTCTTCTCTCGTATGAAGACCAAGAACAGCAACTTCTTACCCCCACACGGTCACGAGAACAAACATCCTGTTACCATTTTCCCTTTTCTTTGTTGCCTTAGTACGGCTATGTCATCCCTTTTATGAAACCGCTATGGAGCCACCGGACTTACCTCAGGAGATCAAACAAAGGGAAGAAAGGAAGAATGGAAGAAAGTCTCACACAAGCATAGAAATAGAATCGAGACCGGGAATTTCAAAGAGGAGAACTCTTAGGGAACATAGAGAGAGAGCTATTCTCTTTCTTACTTTCCCCTCTCAGCATGAATTGACTCTACTCTTCGAGCAGCTAAACGCCTCTGGAATTAGTGAATTTGATTGAATGAAGAGAAGCGGAAGAAGAGACTAAGAATGAGCGGAAGTTTCAATTAGTGAGTCAATTACATCCCGTAGGGCGAGAGATCCTCATCGAAGAAGGATTTTTCAGTCCTTTGCTCTACTGAGCTCCTTGTTTCCTAAAGTCTATTTTCCTTTCTTCATCTACCGACTTGGATGTGTTAGAAGCCGGGATCTCAGTCAGATATTGAGTATGATTTGGCAGTGGTCGAAGCGGGTTCACCGGGTGCACTAGCCTTCTTCTGTCTTTTGTTCTCTTATTCCATTTAGAATATAGTGATGGATAATACTGGGCAATTCCCCCATTCCCTCGGAGCTATCCCCTTGGTCGAGCACTTCATTCCTTAGTTGTTGACTTCTTTCTCTTCTTGGAAAGGAAGTTTGAGAACCTTAGAGAAGATCTCACTTTTTAGTTTCCGAGTTAGGCATTCCTCCTTGAGTTAGGAAATTAGGCTTCGGGAAAAGGTAAGAGCTGAGTGGATCTGGAACTCTTTGAATCGACCAAGTTCTTGAGTTAATGAGCTAAGGAAATTCATCTTGATATCTTCGGTTCTCCTCCCCTTATATACTGACTTTTGAGTTTATAGTGAGTTCATTCCATTCATAAGATGTCAACTAGAATGATCTTTCCCTTCCGGTATATGTACCTTCTCTTACAAGTGATTTCCGGTCGAGATATTTACATTAGAGTAGGGATATGACTTTCCAAGGCTCGTATAGGCTTTTCGCTTTCCTGTCGTTCGAGCCTGTCAGTCGATCCAAATCACAAGCTAGCTGTCTGCTTAACACATGCAAGTCGAACCTTGTTTTCAGGGAAATCCCCCTCTTCCCTGCTCTCTTTGCTGATTGAGTACTTTGATGGAGGATATTAGCTTGTTGGCTAAAAAGAACATATCTCGTTCCTCTGGGTCTTCATTCCTTTCCTGGTTTTCTTTCCCCGGACTAGCACTTATTATGATTCAAGAATCGTCTTGGGGAAAGTTCCCAATGACAGGAGAGAAGCCCATAGCCAATGAATGGACCAGCCACCCCGACTTCCGTCCTATCCTAATAACAGACCTGGAGAACAGGTAAGCTCCAATACATAGTTCCGTGGTTAGACCGTCAGTGATAATGAGAAGAACCTTCTTCAGGTAACCTCCTCGAGGCACTTTTGGCATCACTACCTCATGGCAAGCTTACTGAGTATCCACCACATCCCTTTCCAAAGATTCATTCTGATTGGTTTTTGCCATGAACTCTCTTGGCAAAGTCAGGATCATCTTGCAATCCACCTTATCAGGTAAGTTACCTAACTGAACTTGAAACTTTGGCTCTGGGTCTGACTGCTTGACTCACCAACCTTCAAGTCTTCCTCCATCAGGTCATCTTCCGGAGCCAAGCCTTCTGAAAGAAAGCGAATAAGAAAACTACGTTGACGAGGTCTGTCCCTTCTCCAGCTTCTTGTGGTCTTTCCCCGCCTTACCTTATGCTGGGTACTTCACCATCAGACCAACCTAATGGTTGCCTTCTCTGCTAATGACTCCATATTTCGGTTGAGCAACACTGGAGATGGTTCAACTACAACCTAGTATTCACTCGTGGGCTAGCTTCGCGTATTAAGATTCCACCGATAAAATGACGATCTCGTCGTCAAACTCTTTTTCCGTTGTTCCTCTTGAACTGAGGTTAAAAAGCATGGTTCGCTGACGTGAGAGGGACCGAACAGGAAAAGCATCTATTTCAGGAAATTAGGTCGGTAGTTGGCCTATGGGTGACATGTGATTGACCCAAGTCGAAAGTCTTTCTCAAGGGCTTAGCTCCCAGGATAACCATAGAAGGGGGTGACTGTCCAAGTCCATTAGCCTTATTGGCTTAGAATGAAGCCCCTCTCGCCTTAGCTTAATGGGACTCTGGCCGTTCACTTAAGCTTCACGACTTCCCTAACTACTACAGAGACTACTGTAGAAGTACTATGAGGAGGACTTTTTCATCATTTACATCATTTATTTACAAGCAACTTGCCTTCTTTTATTAGATCCTTCGACATGGCATGATACATATCCGTTCTTTCGTCCGGTCCAGGGGCGTCCCAGCTCCCCGAAATGAATGTTCTCTTCTACTTGATTATCGTCAATTGACCGATTCTCCCTCTCATTCGCACAGCCAACTCCCCCTGGAAGCATCGATCCCGGATTGTCTGGCAATTCCATTCTTGCCAGCGATTATAATTTATTGTATGTACGATAACCCGAAAGTCATCTTCCTATTGCTTGGCATCCCGTATCGTACAGATCATCTGATCGTGGACCACCCTTATACAATACAGTTTCGGAAAGCCTTTAACTTGCCGCAGTTGTAGGAGAGTAGGCGGAGGAAGGTTAACTCACTCACTCAGGAAAAGGGGCTTTAGTTGAATCATTTCCAACCTAACCCTCTATTTCCTCTTTTATTCGATTTCCTGCTTCGAGTGAGTTCCACCCAATGGTATCCCGCCAATCTCTTCCATCTTCCCCCGCAGAATGGCTAAAGAAATATGATGGCCCGAAGGAGGTTCTGTTCTTTTACACGGTATGAACTCTTGAACTAGAACATCTAATTAAAGCCAATCCCGAGGTCTCTAAATCTCTTTTGAATGCATCACCTTTTCTCATGTTTTTCATGGTTTCTTTTTTTTTTTTTTTCCCTTATATTTCTCTTGGAGATCCTTAATCTTTTTTTTATATACAGTGATATCTTGACTATCATAATCTTTTACTATTTTAGGTATAGTACCTACCCATATATTATTATCTATGTCATACAATCTGTCCCTTTTCAGTCCCTCAGGTGTTGACAGCCTGTGTAAGGTTGTCTGTTTGGTAATTCCCATTTTTTTCCAATTAATACGAAAATACGAATCAATATTAATATATTTCTCTTGAGAAGGATCTTTGTATTGGTCTTCAAACCAATCTGAATCTACTGCTGATTTAGCAGCTCCCTTATACTTAATTATTGTATCACCATCTTCAATCTTTAATGCATAAGTCTTCGGTGCTAAGAAATAACCTTCTTTTATTTTGTTCTCAAGCTTGAACTTACCCAATTCAGTGGAAGATATGAATTCCTCCTCAAGAGGACTACCTAGAATTACGGAATCTGTATCAGTATAGTAGCAGTCTTCTCTGGAAATGAATGGGTACATATGAATACGAGAACAAGCAGTAATAGCTGCGGCCAATTGAACAGCTGATACCCTAGGTGGGTCCCAATCAGTTCCTAAGTCATCTGCTTTATTGGTAATGTAACTTACTAAATAGTATTTCTCGCTTAGCTTAATTCCTTCTTGAAAATTCTTTTTCATAAGCATAGAATCATATTTAGCTTTATCGCAGATTACTGTAATTGTACTTTCTGGATGGATTCCAAATCTCCCGTACAGCGAGTTCATCAACATCTTGTACACATATACCATAGCCTCATCACCGTTTTTCTTAGCTTTTAGTCTTTCCCCGTAGAGGGTTGTGATAAATTTATCGAAAGGACTTGGCTTCTTCTCAAACAAGTATCCCCTTATAGGAACAATCTTGTATCCCAAATCCCGGGCATACTTCAACTCTTCACTATAATATACACCAACGAATTCGCCTGTTGGAAAAATCAATGTATTAGTGGTCTTATCCCTATAAGGGAGGAAAGGGTGAGTCATATGGCTAGGGCATTCAACATAAGCCTCAATAAATCCAAATAAGTTGGATAAATCCTCATCCTCCAAATGACCACGCCAGACAGGTTCACCGCCGGGCATAGGAAAAGTTTTCATGATATAAGGATATAATGAGTTAACATCGTAATAGAATAAATTCTTACCATAAGGTATATAAGCATCAGTATGACCTCCATAGTAACCACGCCTAATAAAGATATCTTCATTTTGACTTGGTATATGGATAGGCCAACGATCAGCATCGTAATAATTCGTTCGAAAGATTGTCAGAGCTAGCGATGACACTGTCAAGATTCTCTCAATATCAATATTATAATGTTGAAAATAAATCTGTTGGGCTTTAATCATAACACCACCTAAGAGACGGATATCTTGCTCAATGTAATCTAACAAAGGTTCTTTAAATTTCCTATACCTAAGATATTCCAACTTCAAAAACTCATGTTGGAAAGGAAGTTTCGAACCTAATTCAGGGCATAAAGTTTTGGCTAATGATTGCAGGCTACCAGGAAGCAAATTTAAAGAATCTTTGAAAGTAAAGAGGAGTTTTTTACCATCATAGACTGATAACTTATAAAGTAGATGGTTCCTAAACACTGGTTTAATACGATACTTAATTCCTTTATTAACGAAATATTTGATTAAGAGAATACCATCAAATCGTCTTAAATTATGGAAGTAAACGGTTCGAATTCGATTATTTCCTTTCTCACTCAGAACATTTTTTAGACGCTCTATAAAGAGAAATAACATTCTGTTGCTCCTATCTTCAAATTCATTTATTGATTGAATATAGTCTTCACTGTAATAACTTTCTATAGAACGACTAGGTTTGGAAACTACATTGTCACCAGGGTAGATCACTTGGAAACCCACGGCGTAAGGTACATGTTCGTCATTGACTAGAATGGTTTCTAAATCAGCTACAATGAAGGGCCTCAGTTCAGCTTTCCGCGGCTTGAGGGCTGTTATATAGTTATGAAAACTTTTATTACTTCTCTTAAGAGGTAGAGCCTTTCTTTCTTCATCACTACCGGGATTACCAGAATTACCCTGATTCATTAAGTCAAGAATTATGCGAGCTAATTCTTCGGAGGGCAGGGGTAACATAATCTCACTAGGGAACTCATCATCTTTGAGATAGATTTTAATGAAGAGGCCTTCCAGCACTTCTACATCGTATATCTCAGCCTTTTCCAGAGCAGCTAGGTAAATACGATAAAAAACATCCATGTTAGCTCTCATATTACCATCATTATCTGTCAAAGATATAGCGGGGCCAACCATAAAGGAAATAGTCTCTCTATAAAGAATCTTCTCTCGGCCAGTTAATGAATCGTGCTTAGGTGTTTTCATTTTATAGCCTACAGTAAATTTACCATAACTCGCACCTGTTTGATACGCGCACTTCAATAAGAGCCGCATGACAGCCAAACCTATTACTTCGCACTCACTACATCGCACGTACGGGTCTATAAAGCTAACAGAGGCTTCCCTAAATCCCAAATAAGGAGCCCTGCAACTCTCTTTATCTATTCTAAGTAGTAAACGACTCCAAAAATAAAGGAAATCATCCTTTTCAAAAGAAAAAAAACCTTTTCTATAAGTAATCATGGTTCTTTCTTTCTTTTCTCACTAAATTAAAATTTATTATTTGAAAGTCTTAATTCTCCGCCAAATAGAGGCATACTTTCACCCTCTATAACGAAATTACATAAAAGATTATTGTCATCTTCCGTATCGACAGGAATCTTGATTTTAGATAACGATTCCTTTATATCATTCAATAATGAGGTTTTTATGATTTCAAGACTTGACTTTTCAAGACTACGTATAGGAACACCAATTAAAATATTACAACCTACCCTTTTATAGAAACATCCATACTTTCGAAAGTGAAAATCGAACTCGTTGAAGTAAAAATCAGTAAGAGTCTTAGTGAGCGCACCCACATGAATAACACCAAGATCATAACATGAAATAGGCCCATCCTCTGTCTCAAGGCCATTTATATTCAAAAATGTTCTTAAAAGATGAGTAATCTCGGGAGAAGATATACGTTCACCGAGACGATAAAGGAGAAGTTCTCTATCTAATTTAGATAAGAATTGGGATATATCGATATAACAACCCATACAACAAGACCCCAGCCTACAAATTCCTTTGAGAAATTCACATAACAATAAGACTTCGTAAGTCTCTTTATGCTCTTCATAGTAAGGAATAAGAATATTATCATATTGAGGAGTTGTTCCTATACAATTTATATTCATCACCTTCTGAATAAAGAGAGATAAACTATTAAAGAGAAGTTTATCTTGGGGGGTAAGACAGGTAGATACGAACTTACCGGGATGACCGGAAAGTATTTTTTCCTTTAACTTATCAGGAAGGGCGCTGAATAACTCATGATCAGGAGTCAGTTCTTCCCCAATAGCTTGAACACTATCCAAGTTTAAAGATTGACTTTTAATACGCTCTTTAATCATATGGACAGCGTACTCAGGGAATAAATCCGGGTCAATTATTTGATCTTCGACTAATTGATCATAAATGATATCGAGACACACGAAAAAGAAATTCAATTCTTCACGGGGTAAGATAATTTCCTTAGAACGCTTTTTTAAAGATTTTATACGATTAACCCATTCATTGTACTCCCTATTATGAAAACGCCTAGCCCTAAAAGATGTAGGATAAAGTCTCATCCTACAAGTTTTTTGTGAATCTAACGCAAACATTGTTTTTTATTGGACATAAAACCCAAGTTTGGGCATGATTTGAAGCACCGTTCCTGTTGTCCCTACCATTCTCACCCCCTAGTAAGACTAATTAGTATAGCATTAATACTTTTAAGTAGAAGTCATCCTTAGGGTGAGACCGGGCCTTGGTGTATATATTTCCCAGGATAATATCAAGGTTAATGGGCCCTGATACCTGGTGCTTCGTAGGGCGGGAAAAGATTTCTTTTTTTTCCCTAAAGTGTGCCATAATAGTGTGGGGGTCTTTCGTGGAAAGCGCTCTCGGAAGGCATTATCTAGAAAACGATTCCATGAGGTGAAAGTTCGAGGGCCGGTTCACTCGAATCGAATCCAGGCAGACGTATACCTTAGTTGCTGCGACGGTAATGTCAGTTGCACTTTCATCATGGCGAGAGTGGAAATTCGCTCCCTTTTTGGTCTCACGTGTGCTTTCATGTCTGTCGTCGGGCCGATATTTAGGTTGTGGCCAGCCACCTTTGTAGCTCCTGTATAGTTGTGATCCCCGCATCCCTCTTCGACCTCATTGAATAGCGTGTACCATTTGTTCGTGGAGCCTTAGTGGGAAAAGAGGATAGGCGGGACAGACTCTGACTCGTACAGCCCACTGGTCCAGGGCATGGAGCATACTATTTGACAAGCAGCGGAAAGAAGTTAGCCGGCTAGCGCACTTCGGCCACTCAAGGTAGCCCCCTATCGAACGCATCTCTCAGATAGACTTGTTTTTCCCTGTAGGACGACAGCTCCCATCCCATCAGTCACCTTTCGAAGCTCTTTCCCAGTCAGCCCTCAGGTCAATGGGCGATATAGAGTGAGGCGCCTATAGGGAGAGTTCCCATTATGTAATATAAAAGTTTTGCGAACCAATCATTCACTGACTTCAGACCAAGCCAATCATCATTTGGCATCAGACAACTACCGTTAAGTCTGTCATCCGCCATAAACAAAAAGAGGGGGTACAAAGCTACCCTATTACGATCTCCTTCACGCTAAGGGGATTGGCGGATGCTACAATACAAAGAAATCGGTCGAACTCAAGCATTTGGTTTGACAAAAGCAATGGCTCTTTCCTACTTGCTTGAGGGACAGCCGATTCATATTACTTACTTGTATTCTGGTTGGATTGGGCGCTTGGTGGTAAGAGCCCCTACTTGAAAAACCAACAGCTTGCTGCTCACCATCATACGCGTGCGCTATAAAAGAAGCCGCACAACGCCCTTCCTCTTTCTAATCCTTTTGGATGATAAGGCATGCCTATCCATGTTTTATCCAGCCTTTGCTCCACTATCAACCACCGGAATGGTTATTTTGCCTGCCCCGCTTTCCTCTCCCGCGGAAAGAGCTCGTTCGCCAAGTCCGAACTCCCACTTTCTCGTCGATGACGGCTCTCTTCGATGCTAGCAACCGCCTTTGACCCTTTTCAGCTTCTTTCCATTTCCAACCATTCTACCTGAACGAGAGACTTTACCTTTACTTAGAGAGGGGCAGCGGTACCACGCTCTTCTGTGCTCGTAGGTTGACTCCCCATCCCGACTAAGGTCTCACAAACGTGCACTTCCCTTATGTTATGCATCCAGCCGCTTCACTAATGTGAATAGGTTATACAGAAGGGTGGGTTGGTTATCTACTCTTATGCGCCTTCCTTCTTCGAACCTTTTGGTATGTATTGCCCCCTAACTATAGATCAGATCCACCGGACGAGAAACTCAATTCCGCACTGCTGCTGAGTCGTCGGACTTATCCACCAAGGGATTCGTGGAATTTCTGTGGATTGCGTTGGGGGAAATCTACCAAAGCTAGGCAGATAGATAGACTCCTTTCCCGCTGCTAAGGGAGAGCAAGAAACAAAATCAAATGATTGTTTTTTAATCAGCGCCCCCTTTTGGGTATGCAGGTACTATTAGTCCTCTCACTACCAACCAGCAGACATCATCTGGCTGGGTCTTGCCGGTATCAACAACGAGAAAAAAAAAAAAACAACCAAATGGAAACAGCAACTAACTATGGCTCTTGGCCCAGACAACGTCCTAGGCGTAGGGGGGATCGGAGCAAGAGGGAAGTCCTAGACGACGTTTTTCTTCCTGGGCTGCAGTAAGTAGATCGAGAGGTCGTTCCGCCCCTTGTCCCCGAAGATGGGTAATCTGTTCTCAAAAAATGTTGCTCCAATCTGACCTAGCTGGCGAGCGATCCCAGTTCGCGGCAGAGAACAAGACAGCAAGCGAGCGTACCTTTGTTCGCTTCTTCTCCACCAAGCACGGAAGTTTAAGGATAACTGTAGGTCGGTGGCTACCTAAGGAAACTCCGATTCGATCTTCCCCCCGGCTGGGAGGCATCTACCTGATCCCGATCACAAGGAGAGGTTCACCATGATGGGGGTACTTTTTTTCCCTTCCGGAAAGAATGAAATGCATAGGGGACCATCCTTTTGTTGCGGCATGCTCTTCAGATTTACGGATTCGCAGGGGGCCTCAGGCCCTACTTAGTTGACTGACAATGACAAAGGCTTGCGAAAGTAGGGCCTTTTCTTTTCCTTTTTGAATAACCCATTCTCATTATCTTTCATAAGTAAAGTAGGCGAACCTATAGGTCCTTAGTAGCGTTGACAAAGAAGAACAGCCGGTTAAAAGACAGCGAATCTTATATATATATTCAAAAGATATCTATATCTATCTAGATAGATATTCTAAATAGTTAGTTAGGCCAGCTTGACAGGCTACCCTTCCTCATCTGAGGTGCTCAGAGAAAGATCTCTTTTTTAGAACTTCCAAAACTTCATCCCGGCCCGGAAAAGTGACCGACCAGGGCCCTTTTGATAAATGAAAGAAAGGGTTGTTGAGCCCTAGCCCTGTAAGCCCACACCTGTGTAGAGTAGATCGTTCAACACCTCCGGCACAAACCCATTTTTGACCTATTGGTCCTAGTATCATAGGCGACCGAACGGCCGCCCCCTAATTACTAGACCGACCTGCTGTAATAATTCCATAAACACCTAGCGAAGATATGGCAAACAAATAAAGTAGCCCTATGTTCAGATCTGACAATACCATACCATAATCAAAAGGTACAACGGCCCAAGCGACCAGACTTAACATAAATGTAGCCACTGGAGCCATTCTAAAAAGGGAGAAATTAGCACTACTTGGTGAAATAGGTTCTTTTAGAATCAATTTCGAACCATCTGCTAGAGGTTGTAACAATCCGAACGATCCCACTACATCAGGACCCTTTCGACGTTGCACAAAAGCCATTACTTTACGTTCAGCTAGCACTAAAAAGGCTACTCCTAGTAGAAGTGGTAGAATTATTCCAAGTATTTCAGCTGGAACAGCTATGTACGTTTTCGATTTTCTATTCACTCATGATCTGGCCTGGTCGACCCAATCATGATATTGAAGGATGGGACCTTTTCTCGAAAAATAGAAAGAAAAAGGAAGAAACGAAACATAGAACATAGAATGACAATTAGTTCTCGTTCTCATCCTCGATACACTCCGATATGATAGTCCTCATTGCATTTCTCACGCTCATATTGCCCCGCCCGTCCTCCTTGATAGCTGGAAAAACTCATACCATATTAGTGACCAAAACAAAAGAGCTTATTTATTTGTATTTTTTATAAAAGGTAGCCAGTAGTTTCGGATCTGAACGTATTCGCGTAATCCAGTCTTGAATCTCATCCTTTGTATCTTCGGAGATACCCATATCATAGCTCATAATTAGATAGGCGGACTCATCATACAAGTCAGTGGCTGAGGAAATTCTCCACCTTGGACGGCCTCTCTCACAATAATGTTGTAATTGAGAGGCTACGAGCCTATGAAGAGACCTGAGAAGATCTCCCCGCTCGCCCTGTTCTTGAAGGAGGGGGAAAGGTGTATGCTGTGGCGCCGGTTGCTCAATTGGATTGGCATTTTGCCCTGGGATAGCAGACGACGGGCCAGCCCTGTTTTGATTTGAAGAGCCAGTTGGCTGATTCACGCTTGCTTCGGAGCTTTCCCCAGAGCTGCTCCCTAGGATAGATGTCCAGCCGGAGTTGCCCCCAGAAGTACCCTCACCGCCAGGGGGAACATTGTGATTAGCCGAAGAAGCTTCCCGGAGCCGGCGCAGTGAGTTACTTCATGGGAATTGCGTATTAGCATCAGCACCAGAAAGATAGGAGTCAATATGGTCCCGAGAATCTCGATAGTAGTTCTTCTATCGCCAAACCCTGTTTGCGGAAAATAGTAGAACCTCCACTTACATAAAGTAAGAAATAAAGGCAGGAAGAAACGTAGAACCAGAGAAAAAGAGATACATGTTATATCGCCCGGCAAGTGTATAATTCCTTGCATCATAGGTGTTACTGCGTCTTGAAATCCTAATTGCCATGGTTCCGGAAAAAAGATATTTCAACAGGATAAATTGTTATAAATAACCATTCTAGAATAATCATTTTTTTGTTTCATTTATTTGATTTTCACCATCTTCCTTCCTGGAGGAGTGAAGAAGTATAGAAGACTTTTGTTGGTTGTTGACCAACGGAAAGAAAGCATGGGAGTAAGAAGGGATCAATCTCATCTCATAGTGCTAGGATGAAGAAAGGAAGGAAGAGCTAATCTTTCTACGCGGAGATCTTTCTTCTCTTATGATATTGTTGTTTTGTTGTAAACCTGAATTGAAAATAGATTTATAATTAATAGGCTATATATGACTTCCATTTCGATCTTCCACCTTAACCCTAGTACACGGAACACCAAACGGAGACCTGCTTTTGAAAGCACTGTGGGCGAAGGGTTCTCAACCAATCTCGCACTTGACACGCAAAGCAAGAAAGAGCAGTCTATCTTCACAGAGAAAGAGAAGGATCTTCGGCAAGGGGTTCCCGCCTTCGCGAGACCTTTTCGATCTGCTCTAGGCTAAGCTCAATGGGGCCTTGCTTTGTTGATGCCAATCTCTTAGTCTGATTCAGATAAACTGTGAACCAAGACATGATGAAAAAGAACGAACTCAAAGCGAATTCTTTAATATGAGATCTTCTACCCGCTTGCTTCGCATAGGCTCCACAAGCTTCGGTGCGGTACACGGAACACAAAGAAAATCTTGACGAATAAGCAAGGAAAAGAAAAGATTCGACTTCGGATTCTGAAAAGAATGACTAGCGGCCCTTCTTCCTAATTCTATTCAATAGGAGCGGAGTCATGAACAAAAAAAGCCACTTCCTTATTTACGCTATTTATTGACGACTTTCTTCTCCTCGTTGGAAGTAGGAACGGCCTTTATCTAATCGACTATTGAACCATCTCGCCTGAAAGTCACTCGCTCTCCTCTTAAGTCATGCCTTTCCTCCAACGGCTAACTCGACGGGACTTGCTTTCCTAAAGAAATTTATTTTTATATAAATTCCGTGGAAGCTCTCGTACTGTATCGATCGGTCATTCGTGAACTCTCGCATCGCATCTTTCTCTTTTGGTTTTTGAGCTTAGCTCATCCCGATTTCGTTTTTTTTAAATCGCGAGTTTATGGGGTCTTCAGTTTTAGGGTCACGATAGGTCCCTTCCAGTGCAAAAGAGAGGCCAGGTGTAAAAGCACTTTGTGGAGTTGAGTTGGTACCTGAGAACTCCGCCGACACCGTCATCGATGCCGCCAGCAAGCTTCATGCTAAATGAGGAGCGGGTTCAGGTTCAGGTCCTCGAAAGAGAGCACGTAGGGGGGCGAATGAGGATTGGGGAACTGTTCGTGTAAAGCAACGAGCAGTCAGTGTTGAGCAAAGAACCGTCCGGGTTAAGTAAATAGTTCGTTCTCGAAGTAAGGCGACTAGCTCGTTTTCGAACTGGCTGTGTTAAGCATATGATTAAAGCCGTTCCAGTCCTCCATTCGTTGGGTGCTTCGTGGCCCTATCAGCTGGCTTGCCACTCAACTGATCCGCTTTCCGTTGTTAACAGGAAACGACTCCTATTCTCGAACGAACGACCTCCTTTCCTTCTGCCTAGGTCTGCTTCAACGAGCCTCGCTACTTCAAGGAATGGAAAGAGCCTTCCTGTCAAAGGCGGCCGGCCGAAGGAACCGCCTCGAAGAAGTTCTATACACTTGCTTCTCTTTTTATATTAAATGCATTTTTTATAATCGAAGAACATGTAATTTGATAACTTCAATTGTTGCTTTTTTAGCATAGCAGCAAGGTTTCTTATATAAAGATATAACCTAAATGCAGCCGTTATCTTTTATACGCGAGACCAACAAATTTTCCCTCGTAAGGCCGACAACAAAGCATCGGAACAAGAGCTTCCGGGCACACACCTGGAACAGGCCTAGGAAAGAGATTGATGAGCTGAGAGGGATAAACCAAGATCCCTTCTCTGATTCTCGTAGGGGCAGGGGTAGATCAGGTGGTCGATTGTCGAGAGGAGGTAGAGGCCGTCGTCCTTCCTATCTGTTGTCTGCTCGGGAAGTAACTGAGGATGAAGGATCTCGCCCCCCTGCTTCATCAAGGAAGGCTTCCATGGTTGCTGCTCCATCTGCTGTAAAATGGGCGCGTGTTCAACACTTCCTTGGGTAAGTAAACCCAACCCTGCTAATGTGCTGGTTAACTCTGGTCCATCAGATCCTAAATCTACGCCTGCGATTAATGTAGAGCAGCCCACTAAACCACAATCTAATACGGGTAATTTTATTGGGCTAACCTCTTGAAAGATGGCGCTAAGGCAACAAAATTGTAACTGCAGTATTTGGAACCAGAAATTCTAGATGGGAAAACTATTGTGCGAATGCCATCAGAGGTTATTGAACAAGCGGACCCTAGATGGGAGGAATGCCGAGTTGGCAACCTTTATTTTGCCTAATATAAGTTTCACACAAGGAACCTCTTGCTCTTAAGGATAAACTACGATATTTGATGGACTGGCAGTTCAGCCATGTAATTTATCCCTCAAGCTGAACGAACTTGACCTGCTCCTTTAGTTTAGGGCTATAGAGTTTACTTGCTTCTCACTAACGGCAGAATCGTAAGCTTGATCACTCGACTCTAAACAAAAATAAAAAAACTCGGCTATAGGATGACAATCCTTCACTCCGGAAAGGTAGGTTCCATACCGACAAGACCTCCTATCCTAGAATAAGCTCATTTCACACCAAAAACAGCGGAACTTAATCACCAAGATAGAGTTGGGTAAAGCCCTAATGTAACTGAACGAAGTGGAAAACCCGCAATACGAGAGCAAAAACCTTCTGTGTGTAAGAGGAAGAGCAAGATCGAGTTAGGTAGGATGTAGATCGAGCGCAATAAGCTACAGGAGTGATTATTTCGCTTTGGAAGGAAAAGAGCATCTAAAATAAAATAAGGTCCTAACTCAGCTCTCAGGCTGTCTGGGAATAGCTCCACCAGACAAAGAATAGGAGAAAGGAGTGTAGGATTGGTAAGCTTTGCCGGAAAGAAGCTACTCGACTAATTCAGGAGGCTACTACCGGCGAAGCTCGTTTGCTTCGGAGCGTGCTATTGCGTGAAGCGGAAAGGGGGCCTAGTCACAGCGCAAAGGGACAGCGGAATCCAAGACTATGGGGGATGGGCAATTGACTCTTTCAAGTCAGAGATGCGGAGTTTCCGGGTAGTCTCCGATATGGCTAATTAGCCCCTTAAGTCAGAGATGCGGAGTTTCCGGTGTCAGTCTTGCTTCTGCTGGGCTAGCTCTTCCCCGGGAGCTGACCCGAGAACTCTAACTTAAACAGCCTTAGTGAGTCTTCCATTGGCTAAGAAGCTCTTTTCGGCAACTACATCGTACCCTACCCCTAGATTATCCTATTCTTTCTCCTTGCTTTTCGATAGCGTAGTTTCGTACCCAAGGTAGTGCTAACTATCTCTCCTGCGCTAGTGAATCCTAACCTCTTTTGCTTCTTCCGCTTAAATGATTTAGGAGTGAATACCCGGCTAAAGGCGATCCGCCAGCGAGGAATTACCCATAGAAGGCCTTGGGCTTCTGTTCATGTGCATCCTCTTGCCTCTGGGTGGGATGATGCGCATTGAACTTGACTCCACCCATAGAATAGAGGTGCATAGCCCGGCGAAATAAGGTTTTACCTAAGGACGGTTGCTACTCGAATGCCTAACCTACTCGCTAACTCGAGTCCCAAAACAAAGGCAATAATCATTGTTCACCGACGGAAGCGAAGCAAGACGACTAGCTAGCCAACAGAGGCGTTAAGCCGCCAGAGGCCGTACGCTGACAAGCCCAATCCAACGGAAGGGAGCCTCTAACTTGCCTGACCAAAGGATAAGAATAGTTTTCGAAAAGGAAGGACTACGATCATCATCTTATGGAACGGGATTAGCTTTAGCGGAAATTTAGGCATGCCCTGCGATCAGCCTCAAGGCTAGGTTCAGGTCCGGCTACTACCGCATGGCCATGAGAGATGCGATTATGGATTTAGGATACCCTAGTGAACGAGGGGCGGATGCGCTTCTCTCTTATGGATAAAGAAAGGCAGGGATCACCACAACCTGGAGCTGTATAAGGGGGTTCTAGTTGTTTAACGCCCCGTCTAAGGCTCGACCGAGCTGTACAAAACAACGAACGCTATGAATGCATGGAGAAAGGCAAGACCCAACCCCAATCGGAAAACTTGATCTACTCGTTACTATAAGATATATTGAACCGGAAGAGGAAAGAGCGAGCCAAAGATCATAGCCAACTATGTATGAGCGAGTTGGAGAGCCTTGAATAAGGCAATTCGTATTGATTTATAATGGAATTGGTTTTTGTTCATTCTTCTATATTTGTAAAATGATGAAAATGGTTTCTCACTCGGAAGACAGCAATCAAAATGGGAAGAGTTTTCTCTCTTATGTGCAATTTCATTAAAACCTGTTCTCGATTGATCGAGTCTTTTTTCAATCCATTTATTTCACACTTCCCGGTATTTTTTATTAAACCCTGTTTTTTATTGTGAAGGTAAGAGGGTGCTGTTATGGTAAGGCTTGAGAAGGTCAGGGACGGAGGAGTATAAGGGGCTAAGAAGAGGAGATTAGTAACCAAGGACCTTAGACGATAGCTAGGAGATAGGGTTGGAGGTTCAGGTTGCGTCCCCTTGGTCCAGTGATTAAGAAACAGCTTGGCTTGTTTACGCTTTTCAGACCGTGCTGGGCTGGGATCCTTTCATTCATTCAATATGGGCTATAGACCAGAAAGGATAGTGATGACGAGGCGGAGTGAAAGCCCAAGGCAAGTGCCAATTCATAAACACCGTAAGACAGACGAGATCACTATTACTCACATAATAGGAAAGGAAGATCTAACCAAGCGAATAAACGAAGGTTAGAAAACAACTTGAAGCTAAGACAAGGTGGTACGGGGCGGTGGTTCGAGTCCAAGTCGTGACAAAACAAAGGAAGAAGTAATAGTCTAAAACTCTAGCCTAGCCCAGTGAATCAAGAGTAAACCACCACTAGCAATTGAATCAGTAAGCGCTTTGAACAGAATAAAGGCTGCTACTGTTATTGAATCAGCTGCACATGAATTTCACTCCATCAATAAGCCATGTAGGCAACTTAACCTAATTCCTTTGGAAAGGCTTTCATCGGCCTTTGGTACCTAGATATTTTCAATCCCCAATTCCCCTCGTACCAAGGAAGAGTTTTCTATCGACTATTCCTAGTGTCAGACTCGACAAATAAAGATAAGTACACGAAAAGGGATGAAAGACAGGACAAATGCCACAGAAAGAGTTGGAGCTGCTTGAGAATTTGCTTCAAAAGGCTCCGCGTCTACCACTCCTGAAGGCCAATGAAAGTTTTTTCTATCAAATGGGGTGATAGCAGAGAGATCAGAAGCGACGGTAGTGCTAATGCTAGCAGTAGCAATAAAATAAATAGCCAATAGCAGGAGAAGGGGAATGGATAAGACTAATTGACTGCCTTTTTTCGCTGGGAAGGAAAAATTCCTTAAAAAAAAAGGGCATTGGCGACCTACTACTAAATACTTGATTTGTGAATGGATTCACTCTGAACGGGTAGCATTCCGACTATCCTTAACACATTGAATTCT
The DNA here is from genome assembly GCA_014182845.1 of Corymbia calophylla. NCBI lineage: Eukaryota > Viridiplantae > Streptophyta > Magnoliopsida > Myrtales > Myrtaceae > Corymbia > Corymbia calophylla. The sequence continues at coordinate 14,224,521 of CM024702.1, forward strand.
AGGGAGGAATTCTTTTTTTTCCGAACTGGAATTCCCTGAAGCTCCCTTGTCTGCCTTAAGCTGATGTTATGAACTCCATTGAGATGGAGGGAAGATAGATTCAGGCAAACTAGAAAGGACAAGAAAGACTAAGCATACTGACGAATAAGCAGATAAGAGTTGTTTAGCAGCCATATCAGAATCCAATAGCACTTCGTCTTCATGCACTTCATCTACTCGGACCAAGGCCTCTAGGCTCCCGACCCCTAGCAGTCTTGAAAAGCATTACCCGCAGCGAACAACTACAAGACAGCATAGGATCTCTTAGAGGCTTCGGCACGAACATAGACTTATAAACAGGCATAGGCTGATCTATCAGTTCCGCATAAAGATTCCGGACCGAGCAGCAGGATACTTTTTCAGAAATGGATGGCTATACCCAGGAGCCGCTCGGGGCTCGATCTTCCTTGGCTTCGTTGCTCTTTTACACAACCATCTTCAGTCTTGACTTAGCCCTTTCAAGAGAACTCCCTTTGAGGCTAAGATCTATCACTAAGGCGGAAAGAGACCGACATCCAAGCGGAGCCATGCCGCTCAAGTCCCCGATTTCTTATTTCCGAAGAGCAGACCTTGAAATGAAATGGGCGTTGTCGGGCGCTTTCTGTGCTCTAGGCATTTTCATGAGCCGATTCAAACCCAGTTCTCTCCCACAAGCGGATACGACTGACTTTAGCAATGACGAGACCCTTACATCTACGTCTCAGCTATGGAAGTTCCACTCGGCATAGCCAGGATGGAGCTATTCTGTCTGTGTCTGTGGAATTTTTATGCCCGCCCTGGATAAGTACTTCAAGCTAAGCCACTTCCCTCCCGCGGGTCTCCCCATCGCATCGGTCAAAATGCCGAGAGGAGGAGGACTCAGGATGCGAGAACCTGACGGAATGGACCCAAGATAGTGGTCCTCTTTTCTTTTCTTCGTGGCCAGAAGGTCGCCTCCTTCACTTCGTTCTTTACCCAATTCCATTCTGCAGCCAGATCAGCCTTAGATAAAGAGAAAGAGAAGAGGAATATTGAAGACTTTCCCCTATCAATCATAGAAGCCAGCTAGATAGGAAGAGTAAGAAGAGGAAGGAGAATATTCTAGAACTAAAAATAAAGTAAGTGCGCACGGTACTTGACTCGGCACTCTTTCCTGAAGTAAATAATCAGAGTCAGCAGAAAAGTCACTAAAAGAATAGTCCATGGGAAATGGCACTGATTTCTATTCCTTTTCTTGAAGTGGTGGGGGCACTGAGTTTGAGTTCCTGCCGTTCCATCAGATGTTGCCGGGAAATCCTGCTATAGCTTCATCTTTTTTCAATAGATGATCAACCCGCTTTCGCGGAGGCTGAGTCAGTATCTGATCAAACTTTCTTTGGCCTCATCAGATGCTGTTTCCTAACCATCTGAAATCGAAGATAGGAAAGAGAGCTTGAACTGGACGCGAATCCAACTTCTGTAGCTTAATCAGTAAGTACCGGAGGACACCACTTTTGCTACCGAAGGGTATGGGCCCGAGTCGGGTGCGAGTCTTGCTGAACCGATTGGTACCACAGACGCAGGAGACAAAAGAGAGTAACCTATTGGCAAAGAAGCCCCCTAACAAGAAAAAAAAAAAAAAGGAGAACCTATTTTTTTGTTTTCAAGGAAGATAAAAAAAAAGTGAGTGAAACCCGCAACGAAAAGGTTGAAGGGAAAAGGAAAACCGAAGCGGTGACAATATCATCCTACCTTTCACCGAGCTTCCCTTCCTATTTCCTATTATCTAGGATATAGGATATCCAGGATCCCCCAATGATTTAGTTAGTTCTATCTAGGGAAAGCCCTTCAGTTCAGGTTAAGAAACTGATTCATCTAAACATTATGATAGGTATAGGGAAGCCCAATCTT
>CM024702.1:14231428-14241428 GCA_014182845.1 Corymbia calophylla
GAGAGCAAGGGATGATTGAACAGTTATAAAATCTTGAACATGAACAAGGGTAGGAGCGATTACTGATTCAATCACACCGGAGACTTTCACAGCTACTATCACTCTAAGAACGGGTATTCATCCCAGAGTTCCTAGGCAAAGAAAGTCAAGCAGGATCGGATTCAGTTCCCTTTCTAGCGGCGGTTCCTGATTCAATTGTAAGTGGTACTCTTGATTCAATTCCACCAAACCCGAAAACAGTTCCATAGGAGCTTGCATTCGAGTCCTTTTCTTTATATATGATGTCACTTCTTTCCCCTGCTTTTAGTGAAGTTCCGAGCCTGAGTTCAATCCCAAAACCAAAAGTCCATCCCAGCTGTCAAAAGATCTACGTGCGGATAAGGGACGAAGAATGCTTCAAATCCCGGTTATTCCTCTCCAAAGAAATCCCCGTATTCTATTCCTCAAGTCCCACATCGGCTTGATGCCATCTTCATGAAGGAGAATGCCCCAAAAGCGTCTGCTAAGATTAACTGTACAAAATCGGATGCTGTCAAATTTGCCTTAGTGCAGTTACTCTCTTTACTTTCTCTCAGTGAAGTTCCTAAATAGGAATATTTTTGAAAAAGCTCTCGATTCAAAAGTCATTTCTCGAGTAAGATGAATGTGTAGCTTCTTCTCAAGCAGTAGCACCGGCAACTAAAACAGTCTTCTATCCAACACCGGTTACTTCTATAAGACAAGAGCTCCTAATGGAACAATTACCTATTCTATCTGATTCACTGCCAATACCCAGAAAATCTGGTATTCAGATTCAATTGCTATCAGTTCTAAGCCTTAGTCATCTATTCGATCAATGCGGCCTTACTCTAACAAGTAAGAAAGTCAACTACCTTACGACTGTTCTTTAATCCATTATTTGATTTGCCGCCTAGGAAGGAAGAGCTAATCTTTCTACTCTACCAGTTTTATGAAATATCGAGTGACCCGCTAATTCATCTGCACAGCGCTTATTCACCATCAGGAAAGACCGGAAATCCAGTAAGATAAGAAGGGTCCGGTAAGAGGCAACTAACATGCTAACAGCAGCCTATTATGATTCACGTGGCAAAGAGCCTGTTCTATTAGTCCCACAGCTCCTTACAGAACACTTGCTACCGTGGCCTAAATGCTACGCACCTTCTACGAGGATATCCGGGAACGTGTTACTTTTTAACGGGGCAAAGGATACCCCTTACAAGCTTCCCCTTCTTTATGTGTAAATGTGTAATTGGCTTCGCTTCGTCGCAGCCTATTCTGTGATGGAGAGATCGAAAGCATTAGGGTCGTAGCGTGAATGTGAAATTCCCTTCCTTCTCTTTCTTTCTTTCTGATCAAGTCTAGGAGCGAAAGCAGCTCGCCCTAATTCATAAAGTAAGGAGAGGGATGAAAGTCGTATGGGTATGCTAGCCCTAATTCATAAGGCAAGGAGAGGGACTTTAGTATGCTCGCCCTAATTCATAAGGTGGGAGAGGGACGAAGTTCAAAGACTGAAAGGTTTTCTTACTTTTCGCATCAACCCTTGCCGCGAAGAAAAGTAGTCATACCCACAAGGAATTAATTACTCAAAAAAGTTGACTTGACTTCAAGCAGCTTATAAGAACCTTACGATCTGATGCGCGAGGGCTGATGACGGGATGTGAGGAGTCGTGGTCTACCACCCGGATAAGAAGTAGGATAAGAGCATGCCGACGATGGAAGGAAGAGGAACATCTTATAAGAAGAGAAGGCTTGGCTAGGGCGGGCGAAGGGCCTGTATATGAGCTTTCCTCTTCTGTTCTTGCATGAAGCTACTAAGTAGTCCAAATGCATGTGAGATCTCGGGCCGAGTCCATTATTGATTCCAATCAGACTGCCGACGAGCTGCCTGTACATGCCACAATCCTTGAGGCTATCCACTTCGTCTGCACGAAGCCTCATTTTTCTCTATTGGCCTTCAAACTGAAGATCGGTTTGCAATCGACCATAGCGAACTTCTCTAGGAGGTCTTCAGTCTACTTCTGTTGACAGAAGAAGATCCCGGACTCGGTCTCTTTCTAATCCCATAACGTCTTGGTGGTGAAAAACCTCCTTCCTCTTCAATCGTCCCGACAAGTTCTTTCTTATTCGGTCGATTTCCTCAACATCGTCTTCCCTGTGACGACTAGGTCCTCGACGTAGACGAGGCTAATCGGCTCTTTCTAGCTTTTTTGAGGAAAGTGGAAGATTCGAATGTGGCCCAAAGCATTCTTGAATAAGAACTCGGAAATCTTTCCATGCCCTCTCGGTGCCTGCTTCAGTGCGCAGAGGGGCTTGCAAACAGAATTCGTTGGATCCTTGCTTGAGAATCCGCTCTTAGCTCTTGTACACATGAATGCAAGAAAAAAGAAAGAGTTTATGATAGGAATTCCGGTTTATGGTTTCTAGTGTTAGAAAGTCTCCCTCGTCTGTGGCTAGAAGAGAAAAGCCCTAACTCTTAGTGACCTGTAAGCGTTAGAAGAAGAATTTCATTGCCTAATGTTCTCTTTGGAGGGGAGGGAATATCCTATTAAAGAGATAGTCTTTGTCCACCCTTAGAAGAGGGAAGAGGTCATCCTTTTTTATTCATATAGTCACAATCGTAGCGTGCCAAGCGAGCCAAGCCGGGGAAGACCAATGCCTGAGGGAAAGATATCGTTTGATCACATCCTCGTATACAATTTGATCAGATGGGTCAGCCCAAAACCAATAGCAATCGCGGAGCTTTCCTTTCACTTGGCACGAGACACCGTACGCTACACAGAAGAACAGAAGATTTTTGAATGAATTTCACATCTTGACATTTCCACATTAGACGATTCAATGGAGAAAGGAATGCCTTTCGGAGCGCATTTCCAGCTGTGAAGATAGACGACTCACATAGCCGGAATCGATCAAGTCGATCCTCTTTCTTGATGTTCCTTCACGTACCAATTCATTATGTAACCCGATCTTATTACGACGTATCTTTCTTGTCTTGATTGAATACATCATTGAAACAATCATGCGAGAGGTCTACTACGTCAATTGCGTAACGAGTTGGACGAGAGAACGCAGAACGGCACCATGTGAGATTCTCATCCCGACTCGCTCGATTAATGGTGTTCTTGTCAGCCCTGTTCCTAAAGATCGGCATGGAGGGACGCAAGAGAAGTAGGAAAGGGATCGATGCGGTTGCCCAGGCATCCAATGCATTTAGTACAGCTTACTTTACGAACACCAACACAATCTTTATGCTTCAAATGAAAGATTCAACATTTCCGCACGCGATTCGCCGTTGAAGGCTCCTTGATTTGATACTAGCACTTGAGAGCGAAAGGAAGCCTCTTCTTTTGATGATGATCTAGCTATGTCAGTTGGTTTGGCTACTTCTGTATGGTCTTACCGAGAACCCTTCGATAGGGTATCTCCATGTGTGACTATATTTGTTTCTAATTTCATCATTGACCGGGTGAGGCATTCCATACATCTCTTTTATCTGGAGCCGATAGACCTAGGGCAAAGCCCTTCTTTCACTCACATCTGGTACCGTGGAGCAGTACCTATGGAAAGGATCAAGACCATAGGGAAGGGAGAAAGCAAGGAAAGTATTCATTCCATCCTTAGACTCCGAAGAAGAGCTGGTCTTATTCCTGCGCGGGTAGGCTTTCGGGAAAGCAAAGAAATCCTATTCAAAAATTCGACAGGGGAAAGATAGCTCTAGTAAAGCAGGCTTCTTTCAAAGATTAATTCAATTCCGAGAATACCTAGGTAGAGGACTGAGAACGAATGGTAAGAGCAAAGAGTTCCACTAACAATAAGACGGGTGGAAGACTTTCGAAAGGTTACCACCCTTAAGAATACCAGGAAGAGAACCAGAGCAGAAGAAGGAAGGCGCTAGCAGTAGAATGGTATGCATAAAGGAAGGTAATGACTGAAGGAAGGGACTAAAAAGCTCCTTACTTCTCTCGGCCTAACGAGTCTTATTAGATAGATGCGGCCTAAGGACTGGTGCTTACATATGCAGAAATGCGGGCTAAGGACTCTCTCTCGGCCTATTCCGGGTGATAGTAAGACATAGCCCCTCCCCCTCCTTCTCCCAATGGCTATAGCTTCCCCATCACCTACGCTTGCCCGAGCAAAGGCATTCATTAGTTTACCTTCGGCTAAGGCATGACTGAAGGAGTTTACTTTGCTAAATCATTGGCCTCTTGATTCCTTTCTCTTTCGGCGTACTCCAGCAAAACATCATCAAAAGCTTCAAGAAGCTCTTTTGCCCTGGCGCAGTATGGTCGAAGGCTTTCGCTCTCACACGTGCATTCCCCAGCTATTTGCTGGATCGCCAACATGGAGTTTCCATATACTTCAACTGCTGATGCTCGAAGATCGGTCAGCAACTCCAGACCGATTATTAATGCTTCATATTCTGCTTGGTTATTCGAACAGGGGAAGAAAAACAGGATTTTAAACCTTGTCTTCTTGCCAGAAGGGGAAAGAATCACCAAACCACTCTTTTTCCTTCGCTAGTCCTGGTAGTGTGCCAAACTGCAGCTCCTTGTGGTCGACCTCTCCCCGCTTGGATTGGCTCGAACCCTCACCAGCATCCTTCTGGCCTTTTCGTACCCATCTTTTCACTACAACATTCTTCATTTCTTCTTTATGTGCCCCAGCCATTCTTTCGGCCTGTCGTATTCTTTGCCATCTCCGTTTCTGAGTCTTCGTCATGCCCTGATGGCCTTTGGCTGGTCGATGCACCCTACTAAGCCTCTCTGATATCGGCACCCTTTACTTCTGTACTTCGTGCCTATGCCACTCCCCAATTGGAGTCACGGGCGGTTTGAAAGTTCGAGGATTTCGGTCGAGAAACTTGGCCATTATTTGTATAACCGGTTAACCTCGTTTATTTAACCTCTCTGTGACCACTCTTTCCACTGCAAGCTCATCGCCTGGTCTAGAACTGAGGATTTCTGCCATTAACTCATCCACCTCTTCATCTTCAAACTGAGTAAAACAATTTGGACAAAGATGAACCACTTCTTTCAAACTTAATGAAGGTGCAACCATGGTTGACCCGCTGAAAACATCCATACATTGTTGCGAACCAGCTTTCTGAATCTCAGGTTTCGACACTACTAGCACCTCCTTCACTCTATTTCTCTGATCGATCGTTTCTTGAACAGCTTTCCCGCTACGCGATCTATCGTTGGTCGATTGAAGGTTCAGTTTAGCCACATTGATTCCCATCTTGAGAAATGGATCTTCATCCACCTTCATCTTTCCCCTTTCAGGGAATTGGAATCGGCCATCTGAGATGGCTTTTTGCAACTGATTTCTGAAAACGACGCAGTTGTTGGTGGTGTGGCTCCCTGAGTGATGCCATTTACAAAATATCCTCCCTTTTTTCTCATCAGCCGATGGAATCACATGCCCTTTTGGAAGCTTCAACTGCCCATCTTTCAGTAGGTGATCAAATATTTTCTCAGCTTTGGTGATGTCAAAAGAATAATCCTTGCCAATCTCGGCCATGTTCTCTTGGTCTTAGATGACCGACTAGCATTGCTCTTTGGACTGGACAAAGCAGGACACACATATGATATGGTTTCCCATTGATCATTTCTGCCACACATACCTCGACCTCATCATCAGACTCTGAGTCCAAGTCTTGCTCGACCATTGCTCCCTCTAAACTTGGGTTCCTGTAATAGGTTTCCTTGGAGGAGTTTCTTCGCTGCTCTTTCATCAGTTGTTCGTAACTAGCTGCTCTTGATGCCAAAAGGAACAGGTCATAAAAGTCTTGCCCTTCCAATTTCTCTCGCAGATTGAAATTCAGCCCCTTCAGGGCAATTATGACGCATTCTCTATCAGTCAGATTGGTTTTACACCTCTTTTGCAGCTTCCTGAACCTCGCGATGTATTTCTCCACTGATTCACCTTGTAATTGAGTCAGCTAGATCGGCCACAGTTACCTCCGGCTCAGCTCGATAAAACTGCTCATGGAACTTGTGTTCCAACTCGTACCAATTGTGAATTGAGTTGGGTGGCTAATTCATGTACCATGTAAAGGCCGATTTAGGCAAGGAGTTGGCAAACAACCTCAACTTCAAATAAATCATCAGCCCCAGCTTCTCCACATTGCACTGTGAATCGGGCGATGTCTTCAATGGTCGTTAGGGACGCCTCTCCTGAGAAAAGCACAAATTCAGGCACCTTCTACCCCCTGGGGAATTGGTGAACCCTATCGATCGGGTATGGTTTCCTCTATGTCGGCCTAACCAAGGGCCTGACATCAATTCCAACTTGCTGAAGAGCCTAAATTAAATGATTCCTTTCCTAATCAACTGGTGCTGGCGCTGGAACAGGAACTGGTTCCGGGGCGAGTCGGTCTAGTCTTTGATACTCCATTCCCCTTTCCCAAAACATTCCTTGTCCTTCGCCTCCAAGTTGATTAGGATACTGGCCGGCAGGTTTGGTTTGGAATGGACTGGTCATGAGCTTGCCCCCAGCGTTACTTTGCTTGGGACTCTGGCTTTGGTCGACATTAATTGGTGCCTCAGCTTTGTTTTTTCCTCATGATATGAACGTTCCCATACTGCAAGTCGGGTTTAGGTGGAGGGGGTGGAATGTCATAAACCTTAATGGCCTTTCCTTTGTCCTGCGATGGGGGTCGGACTTCCATTTAACCCACTAGCTTCTCGACTTACTTTCCGACCGACTCCATAGATCTTTGGTTATCCGAAAGCATGGCTTTGAGGACAGTAGCCTTTTGTTGGATCATAGCCTGCATCAACTCATTATTTGATTCCTCAATCTGTCTGTTGTCTTCAAGCAGCGAGATCGTCGCTCTTGAGCCTGATGGTTGCAGCGGCAAACGGATTGACTTCCGTGGCCGTGCGTGAAGATCCATCAGAAGTATCCTCATCCCCGACCGTTGGGAGGGTAGGCTCCTCGGCCTCGGGAAGTGGAACTCCCATGGGGGTGCTGCGGGCGTAGCGATCTAAAACCTATTCTTAGCATCGAAGAGGGAATTTAATGAGGCTTCCCTAGTCAACTTATCCCATAAAGTGCATATTCGGTCAATCAGTCTAGCCACTCCCTTACTAATGTCTTTCGAATCTGTTTATTCTATAATATAAATGTGAAAGCGGAGTAGCTTGCAGAATCTATAGTATCTATGAAGGGCATTTGTATCAACGCATTCCAAGTCAGTGAAAAAAAGAGGATTTCGAAAACCGAGAGCAGTTCCTATTACAAATGTAGTGAAATCAATAAAGTTGAGGCAGTGTTAACTGTCTTTCAAACTGCCTACAAGGCTTCTAAAAAGCGCTTTAACGAGATCGCTTCCCACCTTCTCATCTCAGAAAGCGTCTGAGGTTGCATGCGCGTTTTAGGTTGTTTTCTCTTTCGGTGCTTTGAAGGGACCAAAGAGAAGGCTTACTCCTTGCTCAAGTAAGTACCCCGACGGTCATCCCAATGAATTGCCACACACTCATTCCAACTAAACGGTGCTTGTTGAGGGGAATTCCTTCTTTTTTTTTGTCCAATCCCAACCTCGCATTCAACCTCCTCGTCCATCAATCCCATTCGTGGATCTCTTATTTACTATGGAAGGAAAGAACCTCCTCGGACATTAACATTGATCCAGTTTAGGCAGCTTTCAGTCCTGGGAAAGGAAGGTAAGGCGGAATCCCGTTCGTAGATTAAGTATGTAAAAGTTCCTTCCTCAAAAAGCTCCCCATCAACGGCGGCGATAACATAAGACAGGGAAGGCATATCCGAAAGTCCCCCATCTCGCTCGAGAACGACGCCCTTCTTTCCAAAGCGATTCTCTTTTGTGCTTGGATATCTTGACTTTCGAGGCCATCTTATTATACGATGCATGCCTCCTCTTACTCCTAGCTAGATTCTCTGCATCCTGGCCTTCTAGTCCTCCACCTATCCCTTCCTTCTTATAATAACAGACAGCGAAAGACGCTAGGCACACTCTTATTTAAACCTTGCCAATCTCTCTTAGCTCCCAAGTCTATTCTGATTCAGGCCCTTCTTGCATCTCGGAGGGCTGGCTTGAATGAGTGTCGTCCCTTCGATCTTGGTGACTGTGACCTGGAGATGGTATCGGTTCGACTCTGACTGTGATGGAAGATCTCCCCTTTCTCTCTCCTCTTAGGCAGTGAATCCTTGTCGATTGAAAGTTGAGTACAGTACCTTGTTATAAGAAGAACTAATCCTTAATTTCCTGAAAGTTCTTTAAGGAGGTCTTCTTTCTCCCTCCGAGGGGGGAAACGTTCCGATATGATATTCGCGTTGGATATACGAAGCAGAAGGAGAAGCAAGTTCCTTTTCCCAAGCTTTTCCTCGATAACCTCGAGGCAACAATTTCGTTCCATCTCATTTTTTAACCTGAAATGAAAGGGCAGGATAAAAAGGAAAAAGGTCTAATCATGGTTCCATTTATTGCGAGTCTTACAAACAAAGTTCTGGGGCGACATTCGCCTTCTTTTCCCGCACCTAGCTCTAGGAATCAGCAACCAATAGAGCAAGGTTCCTTGGCCAGTCTTTCCGTTCAGGAGCTTAGACGTTCTGAGCAAAATGCCGCTTTGAAAAAGAAGGATAACACGTCGGAGGCTTCTTTAGGACGGTGGGAAAATCCACTGGAACCGGAGCTCATGAAGCATCCTTTCTGGCGCGGAAAGGGGGTGAAAGCAATTAAAATAACCAAAAGTCTCGTGGGGACTCCTTCCTTTTTTAAGGTAAGAGAAAGAAGCGGGAGGAAACCACAATTGCGCTCCCCAGAGAGAGGGTTGACCCTACTCATCACGCCCACCGTTAAGGTTCCGAGGCCATCGTCGGCATGCTGCTCGTTACTTACCCCTTTTTCACAATCCACTGCCTTCCTTACCCGAAATCACACTCCCAAAGTTTTCTTCACTCACGCGATTTCAATGCCCGTGGGATAGGGGTCAAGTTTCCATTTAGACCTTATTATTCCGCCCTCAACACTTGTCATCTCCAGAACAGAATTCCTGCTCCCGAGAGTCAAGGCGAGGCTTTCAAGACCCAGTGAAGCCCGAAAGGCACTCTAGTCCTCGTTGACTCTGACGCCTTCGATCTAGTGGAATTAGTGGACGACTCTGAATGCGGAGTAAGAAACTACGGGTTTGTTTGATCGACAACTTGCTAGTCGACAGAAGGATTTTCAAACTCGATAGCTTTCTGGTGGAAGATGGGCTCTTAAAATATTCCATTTTTTGGTTAGAAAACGAGCTTCTGGCAAGACAGCGGGGGGAACATCTATTATTTCATAACCTGCATTGACTGACTGAGAGTTAGATGCCTTTAAAGTAGGTTTCACTTTACTTACTACTCGAACTCATTGCGCTTAGGAAGGACAGCTTGCATTTCCTATGCGTACTTAATAAAAGAATTAACCATGCTTAATGCCAAACCTGAGACTGAGAGTTCGATCCCTTATTCTCAGCTTGCCCCTTCTTCTACGCAAACACCTTAATAGCTCCTTCTATAACTATTATATCTAACAGCAGATTCGGTTGTGTAAACTCCCCCAGGACGAAGGGAAGGCTTTCATTCACCTTGCGTACTGTGAGAGCTAACTAGTTACTTTCTTACCTTGCTTACCTTTTGGACTATAGGAGCTATCGAATTTACTTAGTGAATCTTCCCGCCTACTCCTGCCCTTACTAATGGGAAATCAGTTACTTGCTTGACTAATTCTTTCGAAAATGTCACTCTATTGGTCCTATCTAATGTCATGTCAAACCTGAAAACAGAACATCGCATTCCTCCTAACTCCCAACAGCTTCTCAAGCAGGGGATTTGTCGAAAACAACCTATCTGTCCACTTGCTTGAAGCTCTCACCCTATTCTTGCGCAAACCAAGTTCACTGCCTGAATTTAGGAGTGAAATAACCCGCTATGAGTAGATGGGACTCTGACTTAAGCTGGAGTAGTGGTGATTTGAGCTTTCGATGGGTTAATCCCGGTTTCCATC
>CM024702.1:14246428-14254756 GCA_014182845.1 Corymbia calophylla
CCCCTATTTCAGGGACATCTCTTTGTTAGGTAGGCCCAGGGATCACTGATTAGTCGAATGAGCCCATCCCTATGGCCTATCAAAACTTGGTGGACCTTCCCTTGAACCGGTCACGGAGCTCTCAACTGAGTTGTTTAGGTTCTGGAATTCCATCTCTAGTTGGGGGTTTCGGTTCGAAGGTTATAAAATGTGGTGCGGTTTCATCTCTCTCGACCAGTTCAGGTTCAAGAGAAGGGTGATCGAGGGGACCCAGACTTTAGATCTCTTCTCTATGGCAGGAGGTTTATTTCGTATCAAGAGTGTGTTGGGGAGGCCTGGGAAGACGGATTGGATCGAGAGGCGATGCCTATACCTCTTCTTTTTCGATAGGATTCCCATCATTTGCAGTTTCCGGCGAAGGAGACAAGGGCGAGGCACCGAACATGTTCTATCCTCAACCTCCATCCGTCATTAGTAATCTCAATCCGCTTTTCCTATTCACTAGTACACTGCGCGCTACAACTAGCAGCCCCTTTACTAGTCAGGGAAAAAGCTAGCGCGCTAGCTAGCTACAACTAGGTATAACCCCTACTTTATTGTATTGTTGGGATATTTGAAGAAACCTGCTGAAAAACCGAAGCGCGCTAACGCGCAAGGGCTGAAAAGCCAGCAACTTGTTAGGAGTAGGTTTTGGCTTGCCCCTTTCCACTTATTAGGGGGATAGGTTTGGAACCCTATACAAGGTGCTCTAGGGCAGAGCCCCTATCTCTAAAGGGGCTTATGCACTCCACTCGTTACCACTAAACGACGAAGCCAGGAGCGGAAGGAGGGACTTGAACCCTCAACCTCAGCCTTGGCAAGGCTATGCTCTACCATTAAGCTATTTCCGCCAGCTACGGTAGTGGCGAAGCACTACTGAGCAATTCACGTATCACTTGATATGGACGACTTCTGTTTTTCCGCCAGACCACACTCTTGACCTCCGATCGAGCTAGGAGCACGAGTAGGTAGGCAGGGGGATAGGGGCTGTTCAATCAATCTCCGGCCGCTCAGTGCCGCTATTGGTGCGAGTTGTAAGGAGTCTTGGTCTCGAGTCGAGCTGGGGCCTCATTTCATTCTCGTAACGGGAGTGAGTGCACCGCAAGACCAGACAAGTGATTCCCTCGTCTCGCAGCGGCGGCATCTGTCTTTTTTTTAAGTTAAGTCATTTCCTAAGACGGCTCCTCTTATTCTACGATAATCCAAGCAGCAGCTCCACGAGTCCGCTCAGAACCAGTCGATTCCGGAGCCATTCGTTCTCCCCTCTCGGAAGCCCTTTGCCAGCTACTAGAGCAAGTAAGAGAACCTACAGTGAATGAACAACAAGAACTGCAGATTTTGACCGGATTGTACACCTTTGTGTCTGGCTATGTATATGGATGTGCATAAAGAAGGGACGGGACATCTCTCCCCTTTTTAGGAGGTGAGAGAGGGAAGAAGCTGCAGCGGCACCTCAGGAACTTCTTACTGGGGCAGCACCCATAGGCGCGAGTCTTTGGATGCACGTGTTTTGTTCATATTCCTGCGCAGTTAAGAGAAAAAGAGTCCCCAAGGCAACCACTTGTGTCTTTCTTGGATATGCTCAGTCCGGGTATAGATGCTATGACGTGAAATCCAAGAGAGTCGATGTATCCTTGAATGTTCTCTTTAATGGGGTCGCCTCATATTTTCCTTTACCTAATTAATCATCCCCGGACGGTGATGGAGATGTATTGCGGCCTTCTCCTGTTCATCAACTCGAACCTCATTCTTCTGCAGTTGATGTTACGGATCAGCCTGACTCTTCAGGCCAGCATCTTCTGCCGGTCGACGAATGCGTGCTCCGGTTGTAGCAGTGTTGAATGAACGGCAGGTTTGTTTACCCAGACCAGGTAAGCCTAAAGGTGGTCCCGATGTTAGATTCTCAACATTTGAACCGACGGTTCTATTGGTGACCCATTCCAACCAAATAAGCTGGCCGCTTTTACTTTGATTAGCCTTTCAGAAATAGGGGTGCGGGGGTGCTGTGCTCCTCTTCATTTGCTCCCGTTAACGACCACAAAGGCATACATAGAAGGCAGATGAGAGAAAGCGAAAGCGCTCGATGAACGATGATTGAAGATTGCAGCATATTTTTTATAAAGACAGCAGTAGACCACTACATTTTTTTAGCAGAATTTGGCCAGCGCATCGACCTAGTACAAAATGGCCATCTTACTGAATCCGAAAAGTCGACTACGACAAAAACGTAGTTATTCCCCCCCCTTTTTTAAGAAATAGAGCAATCGTCCTACGAAATCTATGGTTATGCTTTTCCCATAGCCAGGAAGGTATTGGGCTGATAAAGCCCCAACTTCCTCTTGGACGGCTTCGACGTGCTGCATAGAGCACACACAACCCATCACCCTTGGACATCTGCTTCTATCCTGGGCCAATAAGAATGCCTTTCCAGGTGAGCCAGAGTTTTATTACACTTTGGAGTTGATCAAACTCTGGCGTCATGAAGGACTGCGAGACGCCTTGTCCCTCCGAGTACTCCGCCGTAAAGTCCCCGAAGTCCAATAAGGTGGTAGAAAGAGCAGTTGCGGCGCTTTACTAATAACATAAAAAAAGGGGTATGGACAGAAAATCTGCAACCGTCGTTGGCCTTTCTTTTCTTATCCTACCAACTTTATTCACTTCGCGGTAAACAGAGACTTTCCAATAGCCAGTAGGTCAAAGCCTTTCTTTTGGGGTCCAAGGGTGCCACCCCGTACTCCCCAATTCCTGTCTTCGGAACTACGGGGATAGGTGACTTTCTGCGATGGCCCTCCACCTCGTTGGGAAAAGTGAAAGGAAATAACAAGCCCTAAACTAAAGACCAACTAGCAGCTTATCAACCACCGAACACAGACTCATGTTGGCGATGCCATGGTTAAGTACGAGGACCACCCACCCAGCAAAGAGCGAGGTCTTTCACTTTCAGCCAAGTACTTCAAAAAAAGAGTGGAAGGCGAAACAACTACAACATTAGAGGAGATTTTCTGTACTGTATAAGTGGCTCGGAAGAAGAATCACGTCTCCAGTCGATTCTACTTCATGTCTTACTAGATAAGTCACAAGGCCTGTCCTTCTTCAGGCCCAGGTCATCTAGTCGGGGTCGACCACAATTTCGTAAGAAAGAGATAGAATTTTACTAAGTGGAAATCAAAGGAGGGCTTCGATCCATTGTGATTCGGTTCCTTGGTGTGGAGAGATCTCTGCCATAAAACAGAGAGCTCGTAGGCCTTATTCTGCAGATCAAAGAACGAACGTAATTCCCCATTCATTCAAAGTAGTATTTTTTTATAGAACAGAGGCCTTCTGGGCCGACTACTACGACTACATGCGCATCTAGTGCAGTGGCTTGGAAGCAAGCTACCTTGACCATCTTCCGAAGTTCTAAATAATCTACTGATCAAAGGCTGTAGGGGCGGACTGCTCTACATTCAGCCGCGCCATAGTGACCCCCGAAGCGATCTTCTTCTAGTTTCGGGACGAAATCTGGCAGCCAATTGCTGGCTCTGAATAACCAGCCCAGCAAGAAGTTCAATTCTTCCATAACATAAGGGGGCGGGGTTGCGCGCGAGCCGAGTGACGTAGGTGCACAAGAGTACTTCGCGTCACAACCATCTCTTTTTTATAGGTTCTACGGACCGATGCCTGCTGCTTCATCTGGGAGCAAAGAATCATAGATATGCCGGTCATTAGAAGGAAGAACCGCCATAAAAAGATTCCTCGTGTATCATCTGTAGCAAAACTATGAACGGAAGCTAGCAATCCGGACCGTATTGAAAAGGTTCCTAAGACACAGCATAGAAAAGTAACAATATTAAGAAACGAGGTCCAAGAATGAAGAAGGGGTAGAATTACTGAATGAATACGAGCTGTGGCTAATACCCGAGGCATAAAAGAAGCATTTTCTACGGGATCCCGAAACCACCAGCCACCCCGACCTAATTCATGATGAGCCCACCAACTTCCTGGCAAGATGCCTACGGTTAAAAACCACCGACATGTCAAGATCCAAATTCGAATTGGTTCCTGGTCCTGGTCAGAGACCACTGTGTTCGCGCCGGCGGTCCAAGAAAGAGGCGAAGTAGCGGTATCTTTCTTTCCATTACGAACGACACGCTTCGCCTGCTCCCTCCCCGTGTCCACTAGCGCTCCTGTCCAGAGCGAAGAGAAGGCGAAAAAGCGCCGCCGAAGCAGCATGAGCGGGCTTCTATTTCTATTGCTACGCAACAATAGAGCATAATAGCATTTTGCGCCCACATCTTTGAATTTTAGGGTAAAAAGCTCGCTTGTTATACGGGATCCGACGCATCCAGCAGAGCGAAGCAGCCTTCCATTCTTTTCGGCGGCATCCTTCCGCATTGGCGGCGAGTGGAGTGCCACTATCCCATTCATCATTTTTGATCTACATAAGCCAAAGCCCATAGCACTGGCGACGTCTCCGGCATAAATGCAAGGCGGATGTATAGCTGATATAGGATCTTGTGGAACAGGATTTGATTCTGCAAGCGGTTCGGTACGAACGAAGAAATTTCGAACAAAAGGATCGGAACTCACTGATAGGAAAGGAGAGAAAAACAAAGCAATGCCAAGAGCTCCGTCAATCCGCTGTTCATCGATAGACGAAGCTCTCTCTTGATCATCTCGTGCCAGATGCAACAAAGGATGAGTCCTTTTTCCTTCTCGCGAACCACGGGAGCGCCTAGCGCCCAGAGGAGCAAAGCTCATTTTCCTTTCAGGGTAAAACGGCGCATAAAAAAGGGCTGGCCCGTCAAAAGTCCGGTTCCTTCGCGAACGAAGTTCAGAATCAACAAGGGTTCGTAGAACGAAAGGAGTGTACAACTGGGGCGCAGCCCTACTTTTTTGTTCGTAACGAGGGAGAGATAGAATGGAGTTCTTCACGAAATTCAAGACAAAGGAATAAAAAATAGTTTCTCTATGGCCTCCTCGTTTTGAGACATTATGGCTTTGGAGTCGACCCCGGTAACAAAGAAGGAATCCATAAAAACTTGGGATCCGACACCATGATAAAATACTACCCTCATGATTAGACCATGTCCCTGAGATTTGATAAAAGAAAGGTGCATTAGCGGTTAATACGTTGTAATTGGAGTTGTTATTAGGAATATGACGGAACGAAAGACCAAGGAAAGAGAGAAGAATGCACCAAAATGCAGGTGCTGCACCAAACGCTGGTGGTTCTTTCTTGTTGTAAGTAAATGCAACGAAAAGACCCGGAAATAACGAATAATGAAACAATTCATATATTGACATTTCGTGCTCATTTCCAAATTTCTGCTTTGTTATTCCCATCATCCGGTAACCACAGGATGATCCACAAGAAAGGTGGCAGGATTCGAACCTATGGCCGGCCGGCCGCCCCTGACCTAAGAAGAACAAAACTCCTTATGACCAAAGAAGGACCAGCTTACAACCTTCTCGAGCGAGAGTTCCACGATCACGACCAGCAGAAACTTGTTGGGAGTAGGGGCATCCAAGCTCCTAGCGCGGTAGAAAGGATCTCAGCTAAACGGTTACCGGTCCACCAGTCCCGCAAGGCTCTCAACGGTGAACTCCTTGGTTCGTCAACGTTTTGATCTCTGTTCTCGCGCGTGAAAAGCAGCATGCAATGTTGCCTTGCTTCACGTGAGCGCGCAGCGCTCGTG
The DNA here is from genome assembly GCA_014182845.1 of Corymbia calophylla. Classification (NCBI taxonomy): domain Eukaryota; kingdom Viridiplantae; phylum Streptophyta; class Magnoliopsida; order Myrtales; family Myrtaceae; genus Corymbia; species Corymbia calophylla. The sequence continues at coordinate 14,252,125 of CM024702.1, forward strand.
TTGCTTGAGATCCTCTCTAAACCGGCCGTGTTGCCAGCCCACGGACCCCGCTGCCGATCCGGTCGTCCATCTCGGAGTCATCAACATCTCTTTTAGAGGAGATGAGTGCCCCATAGAAAGCTTGATCTATCTGCCCCACCATTTTTTCGTATGCCTTTCGATCCTTCCAGTGAGAGACCTTCAGACCAAAGCATTGCCATTGCACGGGTACCCAATCCTACAACTTGATCAGTCTCCCATGTCCAGACGTCCGGGCGATTCAGATTAAGAAGTGAAGCCATCGTATAGCCCAACTTGTGACTATAGCTAACAAACATAGATAATAAAAAAAAGGGGATGTATAAAACCGGTACTCACTGATAGGAGTAGACTTCCGGTCGTATCTGACTTTGAAAAGCAATCATGAAAGGATCTAGACTAGGATCTTAGACTACGCTATTTTTTTTTTCTTTCTTTGATTCGAAAGCATTCAAGCAAGGAAAGGCAAATGATAAAGAAGAGCGAGCATCAAACACAGCTTCCCGTCTATGTGATTATTGAATCCCAACGTTACGAACAAAGGGAGGAGGAAACAAGCTTCAAAAGAAAAGGGCTGGGCTTATGACTGAACACAAAAAGAATTGAAATGTTGAAGATGGAATTGATCTTTGACCTTGCCGTCAAGAACTGCTGTTCAGGTTTAGGAATCATCATGTCTTTTCTTTTTATTGTTGTTAGCCGATTGATTCCTTGATCTTATCCTGTGCTCGGTAATCACACTAGTAACGCAGGGAATAAAGTGAGATCCGATGTGTCGATACCGGACCTGGACACGCTAACTAAACTGCTATCTTTGGCAAGGCAATCAACGGATGCTTCTAGCGCGCCAAGGCATTGTTTTTTTTTCTTGCTAGTTAGCTTCGCTAGCTTGCTGGCTAGTTTTCTTTGCTCTAAATTGACCACTCACTACCTTGAAACAACTCGGACTATTCTTATGTAAAAGACACTACACCTTTAATCCTACTTCTCTCGAGTTGGAAAGGACTGTTCGTGTCGCTACTAGGTAAATCAATTCAGAGGTCGATTCCGATGCAGACTGGGCTTGAGATCCCACTGATCGTCGCTCTACAACTGCTTACTTTTTTTTTTTTTAGGTGACTCACCTATCTCTTGGCGCAGTAAGAAACAAACCGTAGTGTCCCGATCAAGTACATAAGCAGAATACCGAGCCATTGCTTTAACTACTTCTTCACTTCTTTGGCTAAGGTGCTTACTCACGGATCTAGGAATTCCCCATTATGGTGCTACTCCGCTCTTTTGTGAGAATCGCAGTGCTATTCAGATAGCCCAGAATTCTGTGTTTCATGAGGGCACCAAACACATTGAGACTGACTGTCATTTTATTCGTCAGCATATCCATAGTGGTACTATCAATCTTCTTTCCATCTCCTCTGCGGATCAACTAGCTGATATTTTCACTAAAGCACATCCACCTGGGCGTTTCAGTGACTTAGCTTCCAAACTCAAGTTGGTCTCAAAATTACCATCTTAAGTTTGAGGTGGGATGTTAATGTATATTGTATATAGTGTTCGTTTATAGTAGTCGTGTTTGTAGTAGTCCCACATTGGTTCTAAGTCTTTGGCCTCCTGCTTCTTGTATACTAGAAATAGAGTGAGTAACTCTTGTCTCATTTTCTCTATCAATGAAATCATAGATCATTCCATGAATTATCAAAAAGAATCCCTCTCTCTTAATGACTCTTCTTAGGGAGTAGAATCTGTTGCCTAGGAGCTCAGAGAAAGGTAGCGAAGTAATATTTTCTTTTGAAAGCAAAGAGGAGTGGAGTGGCGGTCGCGCAAGCAAGCGAAGTATATATAATAAGCCAAAACGATTATGCAACTTGGCCCCTTCAACTACTTAGGCGCAGGATAGAAGATGATGGAGCAGCATACCGGAGGAAAAGAGACGTCCTAATTCGAATAAAAAATACAAAATCAAAATAATGAATTAGGCATCATGTTCACTAGGTTATTCTTATATGGACAACGTTTGGAGAACGGATGACTAGAACAGATCGGTAAAGGCCTGACTCTATTCCTTCCTAAGGTCAGGAATAGTGGCCTTAAAGCTTCTCCTACTATCGGCTACCTAACTGTCGGGAAATCGGTGTCGTGGTGGTGCTACGAGATGGCGATTTCTCGTATAGAATAGATCCGCGGACCTATTGATTGACCATAGATGCGAACCGATCGACCGCTATCTAAGAGAAGAGTTGTAGTTCTTCTATCGAAAAAGGGCAAGGGGAGAAGATGTAGCGGCTTGCCTAGATCTCGTATTTCCCGTAGTCCGTCGGTCAAACCAACGATTCTCTTCTCAAAGGTTTAGAGAGAGTCTTTTTCTTTTTCGGTATGTAGCTCCGCGAGCAAAGAGCGCATCATCGGGGCAGGGCGAAAACGAAGATAGGATCATCATCATGGCCCTTTTCTTCTTTCTTTTTTTGTGTCCGGTCCCTTGTGTGTGTTTTTTAAGGAAACTCCGGGGGCTGCTGCTCTGGGGCATCAATTCCTCTTCTTTCTTTTGCTGCTGATCTCACATCGAGCAGCTCCTTCTTATTCAGGGTCATCAGATGAGAGATCTTCTTCCGACTTCGAG
>CM024702.1:14254856-14282356 GCA_014182845.1 Corymbia calophylla
CCGTGGGAACATATTCGACTGGACTGATGGATCCCAGATCTCAAATTACCAGCGCCTGCCAGTGCCACCCTATTGATAGTTGGGGTGCGTAGCGCTTATAACATATGATTTAGCTTTCGTTTGATAAGTAAATCGTCTCAGTCCAGTACGGAGATTGCCTTACTTGCCTCATTCCGTAAAGAAAAGGGTGAGAACTCTAGCCTCAGTACCAATGAGCGGGTTGATATCAGGAAAGAGACAACACCGGATAATCCGCAAAGGCCTTGTTGGAAGTCTGCTTTGCGGAAGGTAGAGCTATTAGAGGTATCTCGCTGTAAAGGGACGTAGTCTTGCTCTTTGCTGTTCCCGAGGCACGGCTGTAGATAACTGTTGATGGAGCAGTTGAAAGAGTGGGACTAGAGATCGATTGCTTTCCTACTTCTTACTTCTCTACTTAACTCCTATCTATCATATCTGCCCAGATATGTATCAAAAACCAATTACAATCACGCCAGCGGACGATTCTCTGCATCTGAGATGAGAAGGAATCTGTAACCCCAAACGAATGAACATACTGAGGAGGATGAAAGAATCGATTATTAGCTTATTCAAAAGGCTCGTAAACTCCCCCTACCGCTCCGTGGGCTGGGCTTCCGTGGTTGGTCTGTACAGGGGTTCGGTAGCAAGGTAGCACGTACCGCTCTCAACCGTAGCCGCCTATGCCGCTTTCCTCAAAGTAGCCGTCCCGCTCGCTTTCAGCTCTCATCTCTAACCCGTGCCCGGGGGGGTCCACCATGTCTCACCCGTGTCCCTTTCCGTGCTCTCCTCGTACTTGTCGTACTTTGTACTCCAGTTCCCGCTCTATCCGACGGGCCCGTCCTTGCTTCCTATCTCTAAAAAGGGAGTTTTGGTTTTGAGTTAATAGCCGTCTTGCATGTGGGCGTTGAGCAACTTTAAAGGACCAATGATTCCCCCGCTAAAGACGTGCCTTTGAAAAGCGCCAGGACGAAATGATAGCAAGACAAAAGACTCCCAGGGTATTTGTGTGGCGTGAGTTCCCCATGAAAATGGGTGGGCTTGGAAGTGGTGATGGTCAAGGTTCGTAAACTCACCAAGGGCTGGCCTCGGAAGCTTATTTACTAAGTAGTGCTGTGAACAAGTAAGAAAGCCTCGTCTTAGCTGATTCAAAAGGGTAAGGGCTATTATGCCTCGTTCCTGATGTTTTTTCGAAGGTTCCAGCCGCTAATCTAATGGATGCCAGGTTGCTTGCTGCAAGGCGATGGGTGGGCTTAGGTAAGCTGCTCGTCATGCTTTCAAAAGGGGTCAACGAAGGCATCATGTCGTGCTGAAAACGTACGTTTAGAGGTGGTAGGTTCTGTTCTCTAGCAGATTCAAAGGTAGGGGTAGGCCCGATCGCCTGTGATGTTTTAGCTTTTTCAATGAGATAGTTCCCGGACTTCGCTGATTGGGAGGACCCGACTTGGGGGGCCGACCGGTAGCGGTAGGTTTGAGTTTGAGCATGAAGTTGCCGAAGACGTCTGAAAGACGAGGTTCACGCCCTGCCGGTAGATCTTGTACGCGGGGCTTCACCAATTGATCATACCCGCCGGTTGGTTGACCCATGAGGAGCTTTTCCTTGCGTTTTCGAGCGGTATGGCGCTTAAACAAAGAGCCCACGGAGCGGTAGCTACAATAAGTTGTGAGGTAGCGTCCGCAATCTGTGAACAACATTAGCTATAGCTCTTTCTGTATGGTCAGTCAGATGTTGAGAGCTAAGCGGGAGTTTAGCGCCTCCCTATGGGCCATGCGCCATACGTGAAAAAAGACTGCGGAGGCTCCAGACTGATATTGCAAGAAGAAGGCTATAGTGGTTGGAACAACGAGGGGCAGAATTTCAAACTTCACTTATTCCCGGAAAGGGGATCGACATATGGACTCACTCAATCCATTGAGAAAGCCCGCTAAAATCAGACTCTGAGAACCAATGCATGGGAGGAAAAGAAAACAAGGCAAAGATGAAAGATGACATCTGGAAGTTCCAATCATCATCGGAAGACAGCTTCAGAGTAAAACATCCCCACACATCTGTCCAATTCTGTCGAATCGAAAGAATTCGATACAGGTTATTGGACCATAGGTCTTGAAGATACATACCCCAGCTGCGGGGTTCTCCCCTTCACGGCGTGGGGCTTCAGTTGCTTTCAAAGAAGGGAAGGGAGAGTCATGAAGTAGACTAGAACGCAATCCGGACAGGCAACAGCCGAGCTAAGACATTCTTCTGGATCCTTGCACATGGAAAGGGAGTCGGTAGGATATGAGGACCTCTGCCCGGAAACACGAAGATTCCATTTCTTTTCCAGAAAACATTTGGCGCTGGGCGCTATCCCCAATGGAATCCAGCTCAAGCCGTGAAGAAGGGCCTAATCTTTCGCCCGCTTGTTGTTCGGAAAATGGACAACAATCTTAGTGAAGCTAGCACCCTAAGAGCTCACGTAAACAAAGAAATTTCCTCCCGGAAGGCCGGTTTGCCAATGCTTGAACTGATTGAGAAAGGAGCTTCACCCAGTGTACTCTCTGTTCTGTCTCGCCTTTCTCGGGGTATTCCCACTTCGCTTGGATTGCTTCTTTTTCATACAACTAAAGACTTGGCACTTCCTCTTTGAAGAAAAGGCAACTGACTCGGCTTCGTTCACTCACGGAAGACCAACTGAATCTAGACAGTTCTAAGAGTGAATCTAGACAGTTCTAAGAGACGGACTATAGCTAGCTAGGTCAATTATCTCTATCAATTCCTTACTTAAGAAAAGCAGTTCTATATAGCACTGCTGCTACTTCCTTTGCTACCGGGGAATCACTCAGAAAGAATGGTTGCGGCACTCCTACAGCTCTGAAAGGAGTGAGATTCTTGGCATCTGGAAAGAGTTATGTTAGAATAAAGAAGTCCTTTCCTTCAAAGCCAATTCCGACAAAGAAAGATGAAGAGCGATGTCATACCCAAAGAAAGATGAAGAGCGATGTCATACCCTCGGTCAAGAGCTGTCTTAAGCCATGCCCTTACTAATGATTCCGCATCTACAGCTAAATCATTGAATGGCACTGCACTTTGGATCTGACTTAGCATAAGGAGGGGCCAAGCTACAGCAGACTCTTTGCTCCTTCTTCTATTACTGACCGTGTAGTGGAAGCCCTTCTTCGTTCTTCTTATTTTAGGCTTTCTTACTTAGAAAATGAACATTCTTTAATCCATTATCTGCCTTGTCTTATAGTAGTAAAATCTCGCTCCTCCAAGAGCGGAAATAGCCATTCTTGCAGCACTTCTTCCTACAACTCCAACAAGGGCTTCTTCTTATGATTCTGCTTGAACTGGATTCACTATTCTAAGTTCAGTGACTCCCGGATATCAATCAGAAGAAAGGGTAGACAAAACCATTAGCATTGTTAACCCATCTCTCAACTCAAGGAAGCTCCTCCCCTCTCTCGGGTGAGGGTCAGGAACAGTAGAAGAGGCTTTTGCTGCTCACGCCTCCGCTGCTATTTCATAAAGGGCTACTCGCTCTTGGAGTAAGGGCATTAGGGTTAGGCGGGAAAGGAAGGGGCTTTTTTGGGCCTTCTCTTAAGCTTAAAAGCAAAGTCTTTCAGATAAGAGTTTACTGATTGCCCCTTGGGATAACTCCTTCGACGCCTTTGAAACTCTTTCAAATAGGGTGATCCCGGGCGGTTGATAACTAACTCTTCTTTCCGCATCTTCTAGACTCTCCATAAAAGGGAGAATAAGTGCTATTTTCTATCGGGAGAGGATCGGCAGAAGCTGGTGCATTCCTTTCATTCCCACCTTCATAGGAAAGATCGTAATAGAAGAACTTTCTAGTCCGCTGGGATAGTCCTACTTTGGTTACGTTGTACTCCAGTCTTTCTGGGGCAATCAATCCTTCCCTTCTTTCCCCAAAGTTCGTGTCGCGGAGTTCTTTCGAATCAGCAGGGCGGTAAGTAGGTTAATTACTAGTACCTGCTCTTTGTCCCGATCGAGTGGAGTAAGGAGAAAGTGGGGCCTGTACCAATGTTTTAACTGCCAGATCTGTCCCATTTGTTAATGCTTAATAAGATTGAGAACCAGTAGGTGGGGATTTTCATTTCGATCAAGAAATAACATAAAATGGTTAAAACGATCCTACGATCGAAGCTTCAAAGTCAACTGATGTTCTAGCACCAGTAGCGGTGGGAGGAGCCTCACCTGGTCTCTAATAAGGCTTGGGACTAGCAGCTGGGTCAGCAGGACTGTGGTCAAAGTGTTCTGCACACAAGGTCTTTGATCCAGGGATCAAGGAGCGGTTGGTATCCTCAAGGACGAGGTCTGTGGGAAGTGAGACTGTGGCATCCGTTGGGTGGTTTACACCTGTGACCTTTGATCGGAACAACGCCACACGTGATGCTTTGAAAAGCCGTTTTGCTTTAGAGCTGCTTTTGTTGGCTGAACTGCCACATCTGCTTAAGCCCTATCGTCTGGCTCGGAAATGTAGCCATTATTCCCCGCTTGAGAAGGGTAGGTTACCCAGGCTGCTTTCGGTTAAACAACATTTCCTTTCCCATTTGAAAGAGTAGAAACCGCTGCTGCTTAAACATCTACTTGATTTGAGACCCCTGTTTCACAAGCCGATCTCCCAGATGCCCTATTAGGTGAACCCTCCTTACCATCTCTCTAATCTACTACAGAACCTAGTTCATCTCCTATCCGATCAACAAAGTCTCGATCCCGGAAAGATATTGATAAATTACATAGCGACCTGCGACCCTAGAGGGCTGTCTGTATCAAATACATAAAAGCGGTGGTCAAGTCTTCCATATCAAGCAAGGGCATCGTCAGATGTAACAATGCCCGAAGATCCCGAAGATATAGTACTACCTACATCTGCTGTAATCGAATCCGCCGAATCATGCAAAAGAGGACCTCTTTAGGGATAGGAGATATACGAAGTCTAGTCTACGTACGAAAGGAAGAGGTTCTTGTCTCTACCAAACCAAGCGGAAGAGGAAGCGGAATTGCCGACCGTAATTCATTAACATCTTATTAGCCGCCGACAGATGATGAAAGACCAGATGATTTATATATTGACAAGTGGATCTCGAGTGCCCGCCACCCTGAGGGATTGATTGCCCAGAAATCGATCGATTGCCCACCGCACCCGGCCATCTGGAGAGTCTGATTTATACTTCTCTCCGGGCTGAAGGAGGGAAGGAAGAACGAACTCTTCAATCGGTTAGTCAGACTTTGATTTCGACAACTCTGAACCAAGTGGGCATTGAACAAGCCTTTCTTCCCCAGCCGGGGGGGAATAGAGACAACAACCATTCAGGGAATTTCGCGGGAGGGAAGGGGTGCTGGTTTATCTGAAACGATTCCTATTCTAGGCGCGGGGAAAGTCCCCAAAGGCTTATTTTTTTTGTTTTGACGGGGAAAAAGTAAAAAGAGGAAGCCTGTATGCCACCGGTCTTTCATTAGATCTAACTAAAAGGTTCAGCAACAGCCGGAGAAGCATAACTTGTCCTTCCGGTTCATAAGCTGGGTCTTTGGTCGATCGCCTCACTGCATTTCTACCGAATGGATTTGTTGATAGATATGATGAAGATCTGTTTAGTGGCTTTTTTACCTAGCATCATAAGTTGGTAGAGAAGAGAGGTCCCTAGAAGGATAGCTTTCACCAGAACTCCGGGAGGGTGCTTCACAAACAGTAGCTGCACTTGGATAGAGAGAATTCTCAGCTTTTGACCCGCCCCAGCATCCCCTACAATCAAGCTCCTATCCATCCGATTCGGTCTCTATACGTATCCATCTTTTCGTGCTATGTTCTAGTTACGTCATGAGCTCTAGTAAGGATCTCATGGTTGATAGTTTCAAGTCTCGGACTAGAGTCTCTTTAGTATAGTATCTAAAACCTGCTTTTCTTTTCTCGTTTCCGCTCCTGTACAGTAACGGGATATTAGGGCTTTAGCCAGGTAATAGGAACTAGTTTGAGGTACAGGGTTTCCCCGTGCTGGTACTAGAAAAGGTACTAGTTCAAGTAGTAGGTTTGGTTATAGGAAACAGTCTATAGTAGTGGAAAAAACCTGTTTGTTTCGTTGCCCACCCTTATATAATAGGTAATGGGATATCTATCATCACATCACAAAACAATAACTAAAAAAGTGTGCCTTTTTTAGTGCTTGAGTCTTAGTATCAAATAGGGTTCTCCTTCCCAGCACTGGATCAGTCACTAAGCGAATGTGCAACTATCAAACCATCTGTTTTTCGATTCGGTGTGTCTTCAGCAGGCCAACTAATCTATCTAAGAAAAACTACTAATCTACTAAACAACTATTAGACAATCAGTTCCTCCCCGCTTCCATAGCACATAGCTATTGATCTCCTTACCCCAACCAAATCATGGTGATACTCCGAGAGCGCCTTTACTGCCAGTAATGCTCGATTCCCACCTTCCGCCGTCAATAGTGACAGTTAGCGTCTTGGTATTGAATCACTCTCCCCCTTCTCTCCTAGAGAGTGTCAAATGCAGTGTGTTAACTAGGATAAGAAAGCGAAAAGTAAGGAATATAGGTAAGGCTTTTACCTGGGCGTGAAGGCGGGGGAGGTAGAAAGGCTTTGAAAGCAGAATCCGCAGTCAACTCATTTGCTTAACACAAGCAGTCAACAGATTGGGAAATGTCCGTTTCACCATCTGAAGAGCGGATGTTAGGAGTTGACAAGAAGAGAAGGCAAGGTTGGCGAATAAGCAACGGGGAAAACGAACGGGTGGGTAAGGCCGAAGCCTAGACACAAGAATAGTAAGCATCTTCCATCAGCTTGGACAAGGCAATTGGAAGAAATTTCCCACAAAGCGGGTCAGAGAGTGACCGCGAATGCTGGCCAAGGGAATGGCCAAGAGGGGAAGCGAATAAGCACAACAACTAGGGCCCCTCCCCAGGACCCTAGCACTTCGAGGGCTAATGAAGTCCTCACTATAAGAGAAAAGCCTTTGTTTGAAGTTCCAAAGCAGAGGGATAATCAATTGTTTGACACATCTACAAGGCAAGCAACTGACTTAATGTCAGAGATTGAATTCTAATGGAAGTTGTTCCAGAAGGAGCTCTTACCGTTAGAGTATCCGGTGTTAAATATTTTGTAAGTGCTCAATTACTAGCCGCTGTTGGTCTTGGGTTAGAGTTATAATACGCTGTTCGAGAAGAAGCTGCTATTTCATCTGGTCTGAGGAAGGAAGTGACATCGGGAAAGAGAAATGAAATTACTTTTTCATTGACAGATTCGATTCATTTGCAAACTCATCCCAGATTTTCCTTAATAAGAACTGAACTTCTACGCTGGGGGAAGCAGTAGGACGTAGGACTAGGAGCGATAACTATCAATTTCTTAAGATAAGATAGAAAGGATTGCAGGAAGGCTGAGAGGCAAGTGTAGCTAGTTTTGATTGAGCTCCTGACCTTTTACTAACCTGATTCCGAAAGAGTACTTTTGGTTGGTGTCATATGCTTGTCTCGTGCATACGGCTTTTTCACAGTGTCTGCTTATCTACTCCTCGACTCGGCTTCTGGCCCCACCACTCTTTAATCAAGGAGAGGCGAGACTTCTTCTTCATCTGCACCTGCAAAAAGCGGATAGGGAAAGAGAACTCAGTCGAAATATCGTAAAGAGAGATCGTAAGTAACCCTGTGCAAAAGCCCGCAGCGGAGGTCCGCAAAGGAAAAAGGAAAGGTAACCGGAGGCCTTGAGCTTAGGACGAGGGAAAGAGTCCGAAGTCTCTAAAGAAAGGGAAAAAAAAAGAATATCATGACTATTCGTCGACGCTTATATGCTGTGTTAGGAAAATATATCTTTTCTCTTCTCATGATTTTTACCTTGATCCGTCTTTTATATTTCGTTTGTTTGTCTTTCGGTGCCATGAATCTTTTTGTTCCATGTTGGGTACAACAGCTTTCTCGCTAAGTGGGAGAGCGATCTCGCTTTTTTTGCTAAAGCTGGGATGCTCCCCTGGGCTTTCCTTGGCCATTGGATTGGCTGTGAAAGCTCTTCTCACTTCGGGGGTCGAAGCAAATATGATGAATCCGTCGGAGTCTGGGGGAAACTCTTCGGCCTCAAAAAATTATTGGGAGGAGTGGGACATCGACTTCCTGCTCGAGACGACATCATCAGAAAATCAAAGTGAGGGGACCAGTCAGCCCGAAGCAGGTCCATCTAATCAAAGGGAGGGGACCAGTCAGCCCGAAGCAGGTCCATCTAATCAGACCCTCCCTGTGGTCCCCTATCCGTATCAATCGGATGAAGAAATCGGGGGCGATTGCGTTCGCTCGATTCAGCGACGCCTGTTATCAAAAACGAGAAATCCCACTTCCCACGACATCCAAATGGCCCATCTTACGGCCCAAGACCTTTTCGAAGTCAAAGTGGACATTATCCGCGAAATGGCCGTCCTTGATCCAACGGGAGATTGGCTGGGACGGGGTGCGCGAGCGCTGGATAATCCTCGTACCGCCACTGGCGAAGCATCCCTCCAAAAGCTACATGAACAATTAGCAGAGATACGCCAAAACGGCGTTCACTCCCATACCTTTAATGCCTTAAAAAAGAAGGTCGCATTAAAGAGAAAGATCGATCTCGATGATGATGACTCCATAGCTTAGTTCCCGAGCCAGTTCGGGCACCGGCTGTAGTGTCTGGAACTGATGTTTCCATTGATTGTCTTTACTTGGATCCCCATTTTTGGAGAGTATATATGTGGAATGGAAATTGGATATGATGGATGATTGGAATGGAAATTGGAGATGGATATGATGGATGATTGGAATGGAAATTGGAGATGATGGAAGATCCAGAGAAAGGTGTGGTTTCTGAACCCAGATCCTACCCCAAAGAAGTAAAAAAAAGCGCTAGAGATACTCAAATTCATGAAAATGAATCGAATCCTATCAAATATTTCTATTTCTCCTTTGAATTACTCAACTATATATCCTATGAATTTCATTTTGCACCGGAAACTATTCTAGAAGAGGTTCGAATCCGTTCCGTTCGGATATTGATCGGTCTTGGCTTGACATGGTTTACGCGTTACTGGTTCCCGGAAGAGTTAATATCTCCATTAGCTAAACCCTTTCTTACCCTGCCCTTTGACTCGTATTTTGTTTGTACACAATCAACGGAGGCCTCCCCGACATATGTTGCAACGTCTTCAATAGCATGCTCTTACTTCGTCGTTCCCTTTCTAAGTCATCAAATTTGGTGCTTTTTGATCCCCAGTTGCTATGGGGAACAAAGGACGAAATACAATCGATTCTTCTATTTAAGTGGTTCTCGCTTTTCCTTGTTCCTGTTCCTAACTCCTCCCCGGGTAGTTCCCAATGTTTGGCACTTTCCATACTTCGTGGGTGCAACATCAACAAATTCGCTCATGATCAAGTTACAACCTAAGATCTATGACCATATTATGTTAACTGTTCGTATTTCGTTCATTCTATCGGTATGCTCCCAGGTACCTGTAATTGTGATCCGCTTGCCAGAACCAAGGGGTCTTTCTGTGGAAACCTTCACGAACAATCGTCGTTTTTTGATGGTTTTTCCGCTTCTCACAGCTGCTCTTTCGACACCTCCGGATATCTGGTGCCAAATCGTCGCCCCTTTCCTTATTTCTTTGATAATAGAGTTGGCTATCTTTGTGGCATCGATTTTACAAGTTCGTGAAGAGGGCTGGACGAGTGCAATGAGGGGGATCGGCTCGATCGACAAAAAAGAAGAGTAGCCCCCCCCTAGAACCTGGCAAAGTAACTATCACGTTCATTCCCCAAAGAAGTAAAAAAAAGAGCGCTAGGGATACTCCAATGAGGGAGAAAGTGCCCCTTCGAATTTATGTGGATTTAAACTCTTCCACATTTCGGAGCAGGGGAGGACTATGATTATAATGGACTATAATGAGGAGGACGACAGACCCACTCACGATCTACTAAGAAGGAAAGTAGCTTGATTGGTTCAAATCCAATTCGTGAGACCAGAAGAAAGGTCAGTGTAAAGAAGCTTGGTCAGTGATAGTCTTCCCCAGACCGTATGATGGCTACGCAATCTTCTTCTTCGATTACTATAAGAGTTCCTGATGAAACTACTCAAAGGAGGAATTAAGTGCCATCACTACCAAAGGGGTCTTACCTCAGAGGCTTGGATGAGAGTTGTCCTATAATCATTATGAGAGCGTTGGAGGTTAGGTCAGGATCACTTCCTCCCACCCGAAGGCGAAGTCTAGCTCTATCACCCATGGGCCAAATAGACTGCATTAGTGGTATAGCAATGGTATTAGCAGTAGCAGTAGGATTACCTTAGATCTATTTACATCCGGCCATTCCTTCTTACCCTTTTCATGCACTCCCTTAGGCCTCGAAAACACTATTCCTTTCTTACTTTACTGTTACTGTTTTACGCTTTAAAGCACCACTCGTTACGCCGAAGACTCTCTATTAGCTAAGGAAAGGCATTGGCCAACTTAACAGCATTAGAGAAAGGCAAAGGGTAGGCGCATCATGTAGCTACGGTTCTTCCTTTCTAGTCTGTTTTGCCTGTCCATGTCTCGGTTCTGCGTGAGATAGTTTCAAAGGTTTTAATAGCCCTAGTCTATTTTTTTCAACAGAATCCTCCCACAGACAGAGAGCGGTAACTATCAGGTTTAGATATCCTTGGTAAGGGAAGGAAGAGAGAGAGCCTTGGGGTTTGAGATAGAGTGTAAGTCCTTGTCCCTTAAGCAAGTTAAAAAGCAGGTTCTGGGGCAAGCAGGTCAAACCTTTTAGTCTTAGTCGAGTCATTTCATTTCTTTGGCTTTGGTAAGCCCCTGTTTCTTTCGGGTAAGGTCCAGTAACAAAGAAAGTCTCTTTTTTTGATTGTATTGGCCTTGTAATCTGGCTTTCAAAGTAACTTGCTGTAAAATGAAAAGAAAGGTTTGAAAACTCACTCGTTTACCCTATTTTGCTTTTTCTCATTCGAAAATAAATAGATTTGCCTCCTTTCATTTGACTTGCCGGATGAATTGATTGATCTTAAAGAGAATTTCTAGTCCTCGGGAGTGCTAACCATGTTAACCATGTTCTTTTGAAATAGCAATAAAAGTGTTTACACTAGTATCCAAAAAGATATCTTTTAGTTCGAATTTAACTAGTATTATAAAAAGGAAGGTCTTCTTGCCTCTATAGAGGGCGCTTTTCACCTCTTGTCGGCACGGCATATCCCCTGCTGTCAGATCGTTAGCTCCTTTGAAATCGAAGCATTAAGTACTCGAGGGATTCGTTAGTCTTTTTCCCACTTGATGGCAGGGCACTCCTAGGGGAAGGCCTTAGTGCTTAACTACACTGGTACCCTAGCTCGGGTAACTATTATTATTATAACAAATAATAGTTCATCGTCTTACTGTTTTATTTGTAAAGGAAATCAGATATGGTTTATGCTTAACTTCTAACTTGAAAAAGATCTTCACTTTAAATAGCGTTCCTAGGGAAGGATTATTTTCTTACTTTCCTGGAACTGGAACTGGATAGCCTGGAAATGGATGCGCTTACAACTATAATGAGAATGTAAAGAGACGTAACTGGATTTGCTTTGCCCCCTTCAAACTTGTCTGCTAGATAGAGATTCTTTTTATCCCTTATTCCCAACTCCCTTAGCTGAACATTCTATTCTGCTTATAATGAAGTTGAAAATCTTACCTTTCAGATCGGGAGAAGCTCAATTCGCGGATGAAGAAGAAGAATGGAATCTCTTTCTCTACTCTTTATAGTTTTTCTAGTTTTCGAGCTCTATTTGTCCGTTTAGCCCTTTGACTCTTTGTCTGGAGAGAAAGCATATTCTAATAGTGCTATTGTTAAAAAGATTCATATAGAGAAGGTTTTCCTTTTTTTAGTGGGCCCATAGAAAATGTCACCTGGGACAGAATGTAAGTCGATGTAACATAACTTGAGGCGGAGAGAGAAAGAGACAACCATTGGATAGCCATAAAAGACTGCCTGGCTTGAAGGAAACTCTGAAAAAGACTTGGAGAAAGCATATACCGAGCTAGCTTCCTTTGCCCTTAACCTAGATGGATGAACTGGATTTTACTTCCTCTTTTTGAGTGGGAATATCCAGAACTCTAACTAGATCTTCAACTCCAACCCAAAAACTACAAGGGAAAACTTGATTCTTTATTCTGAAATTGAGCTTGTTTAAGAACTCGAAATGCAAGGCATGACTGAGAGAAGAAAGTGAATTGGATTCGATCCTATGGACCCTTCTTTCGTATGGATACTCATATCAAGACTAGCTGGTCTTTCGTAGCAAGGGAAAAGGAACTCGCCAGAGAAGCAAGCGAAATCAATGCAGTCGTCAGTCAGAACCTTCACTTCAGGGGCCAGCTAGCGGTAACTCTCACTCTCATAAACCCACTAACAGCACTCCTAACTTCACTTCTTCCTAAAACGACGACGAGGAAGAGACATAGAGCGAAGGAATGGTATAAAAGAAAAGGTAGCCACGAGTCCAGCTGGAAAGAGGTTTCAAACTGTATTGCTTACCATCTAAGGGGCAGGTACTGCAACTGGTTCTAGGGGGACAAAAACTGAGTCTAGACAAGAAAGTCTTTTTTCTTAAAAAAAGGGCGTCAGATTGCTAAAGCTTAACTGGCTAGAACATAACTTCCAGAAACGTCAACTTCCATTGGAACTCAGAGCGACGGGAAGGGTCAAGGAAAAGAAGGGAAAGGTAACGGAATTCACTCGACTAACGACTAAGAAGGTGAGGAAAAGAGGGGTAGTTCCTCTAACGATGCCTGAATGCTACTTTCGCCTAGTCGGTGAAGCTGCGTCCTCCCCTCTTCTCTTGGTGGCATTTCCCTTGGCTTCCATCACAGAAGATGTCAGCAATAGCAATCCTTCAGTCAATGGAATCAGTAGCTACACTGACCCCTGCACGAAAGTTGTTTTATAATCGATAGAGCTCGTGGATTTGTTCATTCATAGCATAGAGGTAGATCCTTTCCCGAGCCCGATGATCGAATGTTATCCCTTTCCACTCCTGCTGCATTCCTGACTGCTTCCCTGTTGTGGCTGCGTGTCCTAATCGAAAAGAACTCATCTCATAGGGTCCCTTTCCTTGGCTGACACCGACACCGGCCGATAGAAACTAAGATATAATAGGGAGGGCTGGCCATTCGGTCCCTAATCTCTCTATGTTTGAGTGGCCTATAGGAGAGAGGTTCACCCGGTTATACCACTGTAGGGCCCAATCATCTTATTAAAAGAAAATAAGAAAGTTGACCTTAAGCTGACAAGACAATGATTTCTTTCTTTCTTTCATAACCTCGACTTCTTTATTTTACTTCAACTTCAATCGGACCGGTCTTCAAAGAAAGATCAGATCTTCCAATCGCTTATGTCAGAGCTGGTTCCTCTGTCAGAGGGTTAGATCATTCACCTATTGGGACAGTAGCTTCACTCCTGGAAAAGAAGAAATGAAATGCTGCTTTGTTTACAAGAAAGAGATTCAAATCTCCAATGTGATACCTAATCCTAACCCAGTCGGCGTAGGCGAGTCACTCGATAAGGCTTTTATCCCAGTCCTGCTAGCCCAAGCTAGTAGTCAGATGAGTATGCCCGGTATGTCTTTCCAAAAGGACAGCTGTCTTCTTGAAGTCAAGGTGGGTCATGGATACACTCTCTACTCCGATCTCTCCTCAAGAGAGAGGATCAGTTATGCTTGATTGAAGGCTTGATGGCTGAAGGAAAGACTTCCTTTCTTGCCCAACATCTCCTCTCCGCTTTGGTTGAGCTGTTTCGCTTCATTGCCGTCAAAAGGACTTTAAAGGAAGAGTATGCCCTGCCTTTCCTTTCCCTTTTGGTACGCGAAGGCGTCTTTCTATTCCATTAAATGAAGGAATCTCTCTGACAAGGGCAACGGCTTGGAAAGAAAAATCCCAACTCTTTTCTTGTCCCAAAGAAATCCATTCCGGAAGCGGAAGGTCGGCTTGGCGTTGCGTAAATCAGATATCTTGTCCCAGGCTACTCTCTTCCCTTCTTCGTAGGGTACGCTCCGTTCCCAAGAAGATCAGGTGAGCCCGAAGACCGAATCAATGTGACTTACACTTTTCTTTGAATTGGATTTGTCGCGTTCTCATTGGATTACTACTATACTGGGCTTCCCCCCTTTCAGCATGGCTTCCTAGAAGAAAGGTGTGAGTTCTCGTTGCCGTTCGACCCCCCTTTGGCCACGTCTACCATTTCATTAAGTCAGTTCGGTAGCTAGGTCACAAGACCCAGCCGTCACATCAAGATCGTAAAATGACGTATATGAGAGAGTGGAACCAACGGCTTATGAGCTCACGGTTTGAGAGTGGCTGTAGCCTACCTAAGCTCAGCTTTATTCAGTTCAATACATTGCGCGCACGGTTCTCGTTATTGGACTTTGCTTTTGGGTTCGCTCCTCTCATGTGTTCGAGTGCCTACGCTCCTGCACCTATCGGTACAGTGGCTTGACGCTCCTCTGACTCTGGTCTAGCTGGGGAGAGAACTCCACTCATTGCCCGATCCTCTCTCTTATACGGTCTTCTTTATTTAACTGGGTGGGATATCTAAGACATGGGGCTACCGAGAGATATAAGATCTTGTCCCAGTTCTAAATAATCGAAGGGTTTATACTCTCGCTATTGGACCTGATAGTTGAGTGGCTAAGAGCATGAGGGAAAGATTCTACTTTAAAAGACCGGATGGTTGGCTTGGTTGATGGAAAAAGTGCCGTAAGTCGAGCTGCTATCGATCATGGAATAAAAGACAGGTTGGGACAAATCCTGATCTTTTAATTGCGTCAATAAAATAAGATAGATGGATGCCTGAATCGGACATATGAGATGAGCCCTAAACCCCTCGTTCTTTGCGTGAAGACCAGATGCGCTCTTAGCTGCCTTTCAAGATGCCAAATCGTTCTCAACTTTCATTGGTTTGGCGGGGCTCTTCATCTATCAATCGAAGGTTAGAGTTGGCTTCATTGCTTGGTTTTGGAAGACGGGAGAGATCTCAGATCAGGTTCAACCTCAAGTGAGTCATCATAGGGTCTTGCTTTGAGGAACGGACAGACCAGACAGTCGTGACTTTCTTTCTCGCCTCTTTCTCTTTATTGCCTGAGCCCGGGCTTCAAAGTCAGAGCCTTCCCTGCTTCACCCATTCATTGCCATCAACCGGCTGTTCGAGCTCATCAATCAAGACGGCGGGGAACTTAGATGATTCATCTTAGTATGCCGGGTATGTCGTTGCCCAAGGTCCTTTCTAAGAGATCAATCTAAGGGTAGAAAAAGAAGAGAATCAGACTTCGGTGAGTGCCGCTTGCTGTCAGGCCATCGGCTCCTATCACTTTGTTCGATTGAAACCCTTTTCCTCTTTTTCTAGCGGTTTCAGTCCTTTATAGGTATAGGTCGGAACTCCGGAACTAAAGACTTTCTCAATCAGACAGGATAGATAGATTGAGTGCGCCTTGCCTTCTATACTATACGACTAAGGCCTTGTCACGAGCTGGACTCGAACCAGCACCTCTGGGTAAAGCACACACATACCGAGAGATGCTGTCTTACCAAGGGCAAAAGGAAAGGTGAAAGGTACGAAAGTAGGAAAATAAGCAACAACCATATATTATATGGATTCCCTAGAGAGATTTCGAAAGTCTTCGTGCAAGAGACGATTCGTTGAATTCTCTTAGTCCCACTTCCCACAGGAATTGAAGAGTACGCAAGCACATTCATTGATGCAGCGAATGCAAGCTCCTGGTGGAAGCTTTTCCATGAGATTCCCCAGCTACTGCTATCGAATCCCCTCTTTTCGCTTTTCGCAAGTGAATCAGAGCTGGAAAGGTCTATCCGATGTGGGACTGATGACTTTCCTGGATTGGATTCCTTGCTTGCATTCATTGGAATGGAAGTAGGAGGCTTCAATCAATTCTCCGGGCGAAGACTAGCTTTTGCTTTCCTTTTGGAGGAAGGATTGGAGGAATTAATCCAATGCGGGTCCAGGTAGGAATCAAGGAATTTCACCTTGATAAAGCCTCTTACCTGTTTCCGATCCGATTACCGATTTATAGGATTAACCAGAAGAGAAGGAAGTTAGGACCGGCTGAAAGAAGGACAGCGGGGAAAGTTCTCTAACTTGGGAAAAACCTTCGAATCCGTCTTTTTTGGACGGAAAGGGCGAGTAGAACGGGCGCGAAAACTAAACCTTCCTTCTTCGGCCTAAACTGAGATAGTGCAATACGAATGACTACTTGTGAAGTACCATGGAATTGGGGGGCATGGCACTAACACTCAACTCAAACAAACTATTCAAGACCAGATCAGCAAAGGAAACATACATGTTGAAAACGATGAGGCATCTACGAGCGAACGGTTAGGCAAGACTACGGCGCCTGGGTAAACATCCCCTTTACCAACCAAACAAGATGTCGAGAGTGTTTTGGAGAAGTACGGTATCCTAGCGAAGGACCTTTTTTTAAGGTATGTGCCAGAACTGCCTTCCATCCCTATGGAGGTGGCCTGAATTGGCGTCCTTTCCGGTCTTCATCTCCGGTGAAAGGTGATAAGGCCTTAGTGGGCCGGACTCCCTTCCATCGGATGATTTGGGAGCTGTTTGCGATCGCTTTATGGGATTGCGCGGTTCTCAAGGGGTTAAACCCCAAGGATCCGGATAGGGCGGCGAAAGGGGCTTGGCCATTTGAAGGTTGGTTCCTTTACTGGAGCTCTATCTTTATACTGACTCTGTTTAGGGAATTCTTTCTGCCTAAGACCTTCTATCCTTGCGAGATCACAAGTGATGAGGATCGGTCTCTTCCTGTCCTCCCTGTGAAGGTTGCAGAGTTACCTTAGGATTCCTTTAATAATGAACGGCAAAGTCATTTTAAAAGCAATTGGTTCGTTCAGTTGGTGCAGCTAGCGCTATAGTTAGTCAGGCAAGAAGGTAAGGAGTTAGTTTACAGCGTCGAAGTCTGAAAGCAGAAGGCTAGGAAGACCGGAAAGCCGGGAATTGGCTACATACACCGGAAACCCGAGATCGAAAGAGTAAGGACTGAGGTGCGTAGCGAAACTTTGGAAGCCAAAGCCCTTATTAAAATGAAAGGCAAAAAGGGCGGCAAGGGCAAAGGCCTCCTATTCCTCTAGACAGGACAGATGGGATTCTTGCTTCCATATGCCACCCGCTGAAACTCTTCTTTGAATGCCCAAAGAGAAAGCTTATAGGTCAAATTGATTGATGAAAAGATCGTCTTCTGCATTCGATGCTTCCTGTACTTCCCCTGCTTCCTTTAGCAGCGGAAATGCAGACATCTAGCACATAGAAGAGCGGATTCGGTTCCTATTCCTTATTAGATGAGATGAGATGTCAGTTCCTTTCGTGCAACCTGCTCTTGCATATGCAGTTGGTGTCCTTAGTCAATTTATGTACTCTATACGTATCCCTCATCTCGAAGCTGAAAAAGAATTCTGCGGTATCTTAAGTCGTCTCCTGGAAAAGGTATTTGATATGCCTCTAATAGACATCTTCTTATTTCTGTCTATGAAGATGCAATGGGAATTGAGGTTGACAAGACCAAAGGAGCTAATGAACCACCTGCTTAAATTCTTGAGGAAGTTGAGAGGTTCCAGACTAGATCTTTACCAAACATTGAACAAACTGAGACCTGTGGGAACCGAGGCAAACCACCGAGAGTGACAAGGGCAGGATGAAGCTCTTCACCGAAAAAGGATCTTATCAGATTCCTCACAGAATATCAAGATGTCTTCGCCTGGTCAAATGAGGATATGCCCGGATTAGACACCAAGATTGTGGTGCACAAGTTGCCAGTCATGCCAGAATTCTCACCAGTAAAGAAAAAGTCCGAAGAAGTCGTCCAGAATGGAGTCTAAAAGTGAAAATCATCAAACAAAAAAGGCCAAATTCATCGTCGTCAGCACTTATCCAATCTGGCTCTCTAATGTTGTACCGGTGCCCAAGAAAGATGGCCGGGTAAGGGTTGGACTACCGAGACCTAAATCGGGCCAGTCCCAAAGACGATTTCCCCTTGCCACACATCGACATTCTGGTCGACAATGTCGCGGGCCATGAAATGTTCTCCTTCATGGATGGATTCTCAGGATACAACAAAATTTTGCTTGATGAAGAAGATCGGGAAAAGACAGCGTTCACTACACCATGGGGTACCTTCTGCTATCGAGTCATGCCCTTTTGACTCAAGAATGCTGGGGCAACCTACCAAAGGGCCATGATCACGCTCTTCCATAACATGGTACACTTTGAGATGGAAGTTTATGTAGATGATATGATTGTCAAATCTCGAAATAACGAAGACCATCTGGTGAATCTTGCAAGAGTTTTTAACCGACTCAGGAAATACAAGCGTAGGCTTAACCGAGCTTATAATTAGGCTTTGGACTTACTTCAGGCAAGCTTCTGGGCTTCATAGTAAGCAGACGAGGAATTGAGATCGATCCAGCAAAGATCAAAGCAATTGTAGAGATGCCTCCTCCCCAGAATCTCAGGCAAGTCCAATCATTCTTTGGACGGCTCAACTACATCAGCAGATTCATCGCCCAGCTCACTCATACCTGCGAACCTCTCTTCAAGCTGCTACGCAAGAATACATCCATGGAATGGACTCCAGAATGTGATGAAGCCTTCCAAAAGATAAAAAAAGATCTTATAAACCCATCGTACCGCCGGAACCAGGCCGGCCACTACTTCTTTATCTATCCATGAAGGAGACCTCCATGGGAGCTGGGGCAAGATGATAAGAGTGGCCGCAAAGAACAGGCCATAATATATTATCGTTCAAAGAAGTTTCATCCCTACGCGAGACCAGATACTCCTTCCTGGAAAGAACATGTGCTGGTTTGGTATGGGTCACAACCAAGATGCGCCATTACATGCAGTACTAGAAAACTCTCCTGATTTCCAGAATGAATCCCAAAAAGTACATCTTCGAAAAGCCCGTGACGAGTGACAGATTGGCTAAATGGCAGATGATTCTGTTCGGTAAGAATATGACATATTTTATGTAACTCAGAAGGCGAGGTTTTAGTGATTGAATTAAAGCAGATAGGCTAGCTGATCAATCTCTGGATGAGTATTCACCAGTAAATACAAAGTTCCAGATGAGGGAATACTATTTGCCATGAAAGAAGATGACTGCAGATGGTATCCTGGCTTTTTTATGTACTTTTTGGAGCCTCCAATGCTAAAGGAGCAGGAGTTGGCGCGGTACTGGTATCCGAAACAGGGGCACAATATCCCGTCGTTACCAAGCTAAGATTCGAATGTACAAACAAGATGGTTAAATATGAAGCTTGTATCCTAGGATTAAGGGCGGCCTTGAGCATAAAGATTGAAGACCTTTTAGTATTCGGGGATTCGGACTTGATCATACACCAGGTTAAAGGGGATTGGCAGACCCGAGACGAAAAACTTCTTCCTTATCACCGTCACCTGGTCCACTTGAGCCAGATGTTCGACAGTATTGAGTTTCATCACATCCCCATAACTCCTCCAGCTGAACATGGACATCAGTTTATCCTGGTAGTCATTTCTTATTTCACCTTTTGGATCGAGGCAGCATCCTACAGAACTGTTCCAGAAGCTAGAGTAGTTAAATTTTTCAATCCCAACAGAATCTGTCGATATGGGGTTCCTCACGAAATCATCACAGATAATGCGCCGAACCTGGACAGTGCCATGATGGACAGAGTTTGCCAACAATTCAAGATCACTCATTGCTTGCCCCCAGGAGACCTAAGACGAACGGAGCAATAGAAGCAGCAAACAAGAATATCAAAAAGATTCTGGGAAAAAAATGGGAAAAGGCTATAAGTAGGCCGTTTGCTATTGCTGCTATAAGGGCTGCTCGCCTTTATACGGCTTGGCTTCGCTATCGCTCCTATGTATGTAGTGGTCGGCCTAATAAGTAGTCTTTTTACTATCGAAGAATGCTTATTATCTAGTTCTAGAAGCTTCGCCAGAAGCAAGCAAGCCGAGGTCGCTCTGCTTCGTAGACAAGGCTCGTTCCGTACTTGACTTACGAGCTCGTGTAGTACTCCCCCCTATCTCTAAAGGGGCTTCTGCACTCCACTCGCTGTCTCCTAAACGAGCGTTAGAGCGAGCGAGTGAAGCCTTCAATTTAGTGGCTCCCCCTTTCCCTCATCCTATTCTTTCATGTCTACTTAAGCTTCCCCGGATTGGGGGATTAATTGATTGGATACCCGAGAACCATAATCTTTCCTAGGAACAGCTTCGACGACGATAGATAGGGGTCAGGTTTGTTTGGCATCTATGCCCCCTGCCCTCCAAACAGTATGGGAGCCTTTCAGCTCGTACTGCTCACACTCCTAGATCTTCACGGCACCTCTTCCACCATAGTTTGAGCTGGGAGCAGCTCCGAAAAGCGAGGCCTACTTCCAAATTCTTCAAGTCAACCCACGAAAAAAGTAAACTATGGTTGCCCACTGATCTGATCATAGGTGAAATCCAATCCCTTCGCTTCGCGCCAGGCTTGGAAACCGTAAGTCAGGCTCCCTTCGCCTCTCGGAAGCGAGAAAGCGAGCAGCAAGCTGAAAAAGCCCTTTCCCCTTTCTCTAATAGTTCTTGTTGGTAAGCTTCATAGCTCCAACCTATACAAGGGGCAAGCCAAAACCAGCTGAAGGAAGGACGGCCCCACCCTGAACCAAAGGTGTACATACATAAAAAAAATAAAGAGAATGGTTATGGCCTTTACTTGATGGGGCTCCTTCCCATCTATCTTGACCGGGAAGAGGGGGGAGGCTCTTGCGGAAGCCCTGCCCGCCCTTCTCTATTTTGAGGGATCCCTCATATTGAGGATTCCAGGCTTCCCAGATTCGTAACAGACGGCTAGGAACAAGAAGAGGGTTAGTAGTCTCTGCCGTTGCAGGTCCTTCTCCTCCCGATGAGACGGCCCTCTTTTTTTTTTTTTTTTGTTTTGTTTGTTCACCGCGGCACGAAATCATGAAGAAGCTGGAATAACTCAGAAAGAGAGTGGCGCCTAGCCGTTGAGAGCGTCTGTTGTTTTTGTAGAGGAACAGTACGATCTTGGACTGGCCCCCTTCGCATGACCTAGAAAGAAAAAGAAGTCCGTGCTACTATAAGGCCTCTAAACTCCTCCCTCAGGACACTGTTGCCTTGCCCATGGGGACGGGGTAGCCCCGACTTCCATAGGTCCTTGGTTCGACCTCCTAATGAGAATTGAGGTCCTTGCGCGGGCGTCTCATCCCTAAGACTTGCTTGCTCTGTATGGAGTGCCCCGTGGTTCCTCGAGTGCCAGCCGCAGAAAGGAATGCCATCAACTAGGGCGCTATTGGCCACTAACCACTCGCTTGCCGGCCGCTCGGGCTCCGCGTTTCAAGTTCGTTATCCTAACCGTCTCCTCTGCTCCACCGGGAGCCTGGCCCCTTCTTCTATCTTATCTACTGCCTTGCTCCTCGGCTCCCTACAGCTCCAGCCGCTGGCTGTAATAGCTTGCTCTTCTCGGGTGGCTCGCACCGGGGTGGTGCGGCTGAGCCAGAGTGGGCTCAGCAGTCGGCCTATGTTTCCGGGCGCACGCGTAAAGGCATGATTAGTTCCACAAATCTCACTGCACTGACCATAGTAAACTCCTTCTCGTTGTACCGAAATAGAGATCTGATTTAAACGACCAGGTACAGCATCACATTTGACACCTAAGGAAGGTACAGCCCAACTATGAGGTACATCAGCAGATGTTACAAGAATACGTAGATGAGTTTTGGCTGGTACAACCACTCTATTGTCCACTTCTAATAAACGTGATTGCCCCAATTCTAGATCATCTTCTGGAATCGTATAACTGTCAAAAGTGAGTGACTGCTCATCGGAACTGTTATAGTCTGAATACTCATAAGTCCGATACCATTGATGTCCAATAGCTTTGATAGTAATGGCTGGATCTACTACTACCTCGTCCATTGAGTATAAAAGAGCAAATGATGGTATAGCAATGAACATCGGGATGATACTAGGAAATATGGTCCGAAGAATCTCGATAGTAGTTCCATGAACAATCCTTTGCGGGATTGGATTTTTTTGATAGTGGAAATGCCATAAAGCGCGAACCAAGATCCGTGATACGAAAACCAAAATAAGAATGAGGAAGAAAAAGATATCATGATGTAAGTCGATTATTCCTTGCATCATAGGTGTTGCTGCGTCTTGAGATCCTAATTGCCATGGTTCCGCTGCATCACAATAGCTCCTTCTGAGGAATACATCACAAGTGAGGAATACCCCACAAAGAGCAATTGGAATTGGTAACCAGAAAATGAAACTTTGAAAAATTTTTACATTTGGAAATTTTTCAAACATATTGATGGATTGAGAGAAAATGATTCCCTACAGACAGAAAGAGATTCCTTCCTGTACGAGTCGTGAAGAATTAGATAGAGCTTTGGTTGGTTGTTGACCAACGGAAAGCATGGGAGTTTTGGGCGTATGAAGAAAAGTCACTTTTTCTTCTCTTACGATATTTCGAGTTGGATGAACAGATCGCTCCTAAATACAGACGTTATCAACTCTACGAGAAACCAACTGAAAGCAAATCATCGAATAAAGAGAGAGAAAGACCTTAATGAAAATGAGAAGTGTGAGTAAAAAATGCAGGACTTCCTTACCCTTTCTCAGCGAAATGATCAATCGTACACCAAGGGAGTATATTGAAGATTTGCTGGTAAGAAAGGTGGTCATACAATCCGTTTTCAGATCGATCAATAGACATCATAGCCGGATATTCTTTCCCTTCTTCGGACAAAACTCTTAGGACTCGGAAGACCAGTCCCTGGCTTTGGAAAACTAATGGACAGCATTCTCCTTACCACAATAAGAAAGCACTACGGCAATGGCGCTAAACCTGCACTCTCATTCATCTCCTGCTTCGTACAAAGACAAAGCAGTTTCTCATCTCCTGCTTCGTACAAAGACAAAGCAGTTTCTCATCTCCTGCCTTCTAGGAAGTAAGGGCAGCTATCTCCTGTGAACGAATAGGCTCTTTTCGCTCTCTACAATCGGGTTTCAACCCGGCTACGAACCGGCTTATAGAAGGATTCCTTAGACTGCGGAATAAGAGCTCTTAGTCCTTTCGGCATAAAGGCTGTTCTTGTTGCGGGTTCATCAGAGCTTGAGAATGACGCTAGGGCTATTTGAACTAATAAGGAAAAGTAGGCATGCTAAGTCCATTAGGATGGCATTGAATCGGAAGATAGCCTATCTAAGAGAAGATGAAATAGCAAGTGCTTGAGAAGAAAAGAAGCTGTGAGGGAATGCGCTCTGACTGATATCATTCAGGCAATTCCATTCTGACTGTCCTAGGAAGAAAGAAAGGAAAAAAAGATACCACGAACAGGGTTAGCCTAGCCCAGAAGGGCGTCGTTCTCAGATGGAGCTGTTAGAAAGAATTACCGATCGTCAGAAAGAAGGGGAATGAATCTTGTTTATGGTGAATAAGCACTTTTGTCGCGTCTGAAGTTGTAGATAGTAGGGGTAATCGCCTTTCGAGTTTTTATAAAAGACACTGTTTTGAAATGAAAGTGAAAAAAAAAAAAGAACTCGATTTTTTGACTTTTAAATAAAGAAGAATTCTCCCAGAAAGGGCTAACCCAGAGAAGGAAGAAGGAGCGAAAGAGCATTGGTGAGGAACGTAGTAACTCGACTGGTTGGAGAGGAAGGGAGTTACTATTTGAGGAGAGGAACGAAAGATAGATGGCCGTGGGACTATCGGAATAGACTGTTTGAAAGAAGGACGTTAAGCTGCTAGTGATTGAATATCTACTGCAAGAGGAAGCGCTCTTGGAAGAAAAAAGAAAAGAAGGGCTGGTGCCATAATATGCATTGGATGACAGAGTGAGGGAGGAAAGCCCTTTTCAACCATTAGCAAGAACGCAGTCTTCCCTTATTAAAAAGATTCAAAAATCTATTCCAGATAGGGGCAACCCTTCAAGCCTTCGCTCTTAAACATTCTTCCATAACACTTATTCGCGCCTATTCTATCTCGAACAGAGAACGAGGAAGGCCCTTAGGGGAATGATCTTCCTCCTCTTATAGCGGCTTCCTATTAGTCTAAGTATGACTCTTTGAGATCTAGACCAGGCAAAGCCCTTTCCATTCTTGTAGCAGGGCGCAGTCCTAATTGATTGTTTCATCGTGTTTGATTGAAAAACTTTATTGATTGCTAACCCCAAGCGAATAGCTTATTGTCTTCCTCGGCTGCCGAAGCCTCCTATAATGTCAAATGAAAGAAATGCTTTCCCCAAAATTCCTATTGATAGGACTACTGCTACTTTCAAATACAATAAAGATAGCTATTTCTTTCTCCTAGTGACTACTCCGAGTAAAGACTACTGACCTTAACCGTTCACGGTATTTTTAAAATTACTAAATATATTCTGAAGAAAGGCGTCCTCTTCCCCTTATTCTTTAAACCAGTCTGACTCTTCCAATTTGTAGAGTTGGGCAGGCGAATCAAGATAAATGACTAGGGGATTTCCTGCCGGAGTTCCCTCCCTTGGGGTGTCATCAATGTTGGCAGATCAGTTAATGCTGAAGCAGAACCATCTGCTGCTGCTGGAGTGCCTTTACCGCAATATATGTTGTCAGGTAAGTGTCCTTAGTGTTAGTGGAAAGCTAGGGATCACTAATTCCCTCGGCAGGGTCAAGTTACTTGAATAAAATCTTAAAGAAAAAGGGGTACTTAGTGCGGTGCCCTTATAGGAGTCTGAACATCTATTTCTGAGCTTTAAAGATGCTATTTCGGATTAGATCTTCAAGTCTTCACTGGATTCACCTGAGTAGATGTTCTCAGTCTTTTTTCCAAAAACTGATGTAATTATTGGCTCGGCAACCCTTATTTAAATGTTCGATTAGCCCCGCTAAGCCTCAGATATTCTAATTGAAGCAAAACTTCTACGTTACGCCCAGCGGCAAAGAGTAGGCGAGGAAGGAAGCCGAGAAGTAGTGTAGGTGGTGGTGAAAGGGATTTTTCTTTCTTTTTCCCCGCTCAGAGGAAAGAGGGAGCAACTTAACCCACCCAGTCCTGCCTTTAGAAAGGAATGCAGGAAAGGAAAGCATTTGGAACAGGCCGGACTTTAGGAAGAAAGCCTGACTTCGGAGCTCAGCTTAGCCCAGGACTTTGGAATAGAGCGCAGGAAAAGCGCCCTGGGTCTCTCGATCCAGAACTACTAGGAGGCGGGCGGCTCCTTTCCATTTACCTATCTAGGGCTTCCTATCTTTCTTTATAGGAAAACCTAAGAGAGCTCACCTTCTTTGTATGTATCCTACCCTGGAACCTGGAATCAAACAACTAACTCACTTTGCCAGTTGCTCGGTGCTATCCCCCTTCCCTTGTTGAGTGCTCAGCTACTGGAAAAGTATAAGAAGCGGCTCCTTCGGGCAAGCCAAGCCCTTGGGTACGTCTGAAACGGTAGATTTGTTTACGGCTCCTCGTGAGAGACAGGATCTCTTGGTTTGTCGACGTCTGAACAACGGGGTCGAAAGCCTCTGTGAAATATTCCCTTGTCTCTTTAGTTCTTTTTTCGGCGAATTCTTCATCTGACGCCTCATTTGGTCTAGAAAGTCCCCTCAAGACCGGGGTAGTTCCTCTTTCTCTTTGGCTCGCATACCTATCTATGCTCAGCACTAACTTGACTTTATGATCAGAAACTTTATAGCTAATGGGACTGGGCATGAGTATCTTTTATCTAAAAATATCTCAACCTTCCCCAAACAAAGGCCTTTTCTTTTGCGCGACCCTTGCCTCTAGCGCTGTGCGTTAAAGCGGCGCTTCTTTATCTTCGTATTTGGAATTGTAATCTACTTAACGCTTGAAAAGCCTTGTTCCACAATCTCGGATCAATGCTATCTTCTGTTATAAATGCATAGAGTCCCTACATACTTAAACAGTGCAAATTGACCTCGATGAAACTTCCTCCTATGCCTTATCGGGCGAACCCTTGGGTTATGTTTTGGTGTCAACTTCATAAAATGCTTATCTTATGATGGCCATCAATTGCTCTTTTTCTGGGTGTAGATGGGAATGGCGGGGCCGAGGCCATGGACTCGTAAATTGACCCTTAGAGTGCTTGACCCGTGACCTGTCTTGTTGCTCCCTGGGCAAACAGACACTAGATGTTTTCCCAGAAATCGGTAAATTCAGCCTTGTTAGTGCTCTATTCAACCGGCTTTCTTTAGTCGTCCAGGTCTGATCACTTCACATCAACTCAGCAGAAAGCTAGATTATCAACTTCGGAGTGGCAAGTATCGGAAAGAAGGGCCCCATGGCATAATAATCAGGCATTAGAGTTGGCTCTCAGCCGGTCTCTTTGGTTGGTGTCTTGTCCTTCACACGATGAGTCAGTGTCTCCCAACGCAGCGACAGAAGCGTAACGAGTGGTCCTCTGAACTAAACAGATATACGATGTCTGCTAACCTTTCAGTTATAGGCATACCTATTGCCTGATCAGGTGCATTTCACGCTTCTACGATTGAGCCTCGAAAGATTTTTATCTTAGGATTTGTTGCTTCAATAGTAAGGAACGGGGTCCTTGAGACCCGAGCTCCCCAAAAACGATAGAGGAAGAAGCCATAAGATCCCAAGTTGCATAGATTGAGCAGCTCTTGATGGAATACGCACTGCTAGTGCTAGCCTCTTTCCTGTGCTATCAAGAAAGGGAACCCTTCGATATGAAGATTAGCTTCTACCCTACCCCAGATCTGACTCCGAACCCGCCTTTCCAATCTTCGAGCGAGAGTCCTCAGATCTTGCCCAGGAAGTTCAACAACTGAATCAGAAACGGAATCGGCAACTGAATCAAACTTCAACTGAATTTCCAAGCCCCGCGGAAGGAAGGAAGATAAAAATAAAAAAAAGTACGGATGCTTTATTTATCACCAAGTAGAGATGAATACTATATGGTAGCGGCGGGAAATTCTTTAGCGCTGAATCAGGGTATTCAAGAAGAACAGGTTGTTCCAGCTCGATACCGTCAAGAATTCCTAACTATTGCATGGGAACAGGTTCATCTTCGAAGTATTTTTCCTTTCCAATATTTTTCTATTGGAGCTTCTCTCATTCCTTTTATCGAGCATAATGATGCGAATCGAGCTTTAATGAGTTCGAATATGCAACGCCAAGCAGTTCCACTTTCTCGGTCCGAGAAGTGCATTGTTGGAACTGGGTTGGAACGCCAAGCGGCTCTAGATTCAGGGGTTACCGCTATAGCCGAACACGAGGGAAAGATCATTTATACCAATACTGACAAGATCATTTTATTGGGCAATGGAGATACTTTAAGCATTCCATTAGTTATGTATCAACGTTCCAACAAAAATACTTGTATGCATCAAAAACCCCAGGTTCCGCGGGGTAAATGCATTAAAAAAGGAAAAATTTTAGCGGATGGTGCCGCTACAGTTGGTGGCGAACTCGCTTTGGGTAA
>CM024702.1:14287356-14309856 GCA_014182845.1 Corymbia calophylla
AAGAAGCATCAAACATTTCCGATGAGATCCATGGAGCAATTTTTAGATAGCAAGCACTAGCTCCCGGTGCGACTTCATAAAAAGCAATCAAAGATAAGATCGAAGAGAATGAAACGCACGTAGTGGTCATTATAGCGCTTCCTTCTGATCCTAGAAAACGTCCGAAAAAACCTGCTACGGAACTACCGAGCAGGGGCAAAAATACGATAAGTAGATACATAATTTCGAGTGTGATCAGACAACCAAAAATCAGACAATGACAGAGCGGCCTGGGATGTTGTGATAGATTGATCGACGTTCGAAGAAGGCCCGACCGAAGGAATGAGTCACAACACAAGGTGAATTGCTTCCCCCACCTTCCTTCACGGGGTTGGCTTACCCGAAAAATCGGAATCAAGCCCTTAAACCAGTTCCTGTACTGAATTCGACTTCTAGTAAAGTAGTCTGGTCAAGGGTAAGGGTATCCCCGATCCCTTCTTTCAACAAAAACGCGAAAGTAGAAAGTAGGGGCTATTCCGGCGCTCCCTCTCAAGATTGTTAAAGATCTCATGGAGAGAGTCCAATGAATGGTTTTTGCCGTTCCGGGTCTTGAGAAATTTGGCCCCATTCACAAGCCATCCCCGATCGGGATCAAGCTCATCCATCTGTAAGAGTATATTTCTTTTACTCTCAAAGATGGATGAGCTTTTTGATGAAAGTAATCAAAAGGAGGAAGCGCAGCCTTGCCCTTATATTCGAGCATAAGCCGCGTAGTGATTTGGGATAAGCTTTCCCCACCAATAAGGGGATCTTCTATCTCTTGCTCGGCGCTCAAAGCCTCGTCTCGAGTGTTAGCTTCAGAAGGACCAGGCTGATCTTGGTCCTCGTCTGCATGAGCAATAGGAAAGAAAGACAAGTAGGGAAGTCTTAGGCGTTCGTGCTCCTTCCGACTGCGACTGCTACTGTGCGACTGCTGAGAGATTCGAGAGATCGGAGCGCTTTCCTGTACCCGTAGCGATTGCATGCTGTACGATTTGCTATTTAAATATTAGTGATAGAACTAAGGAACTTCAGTCTGTCTTTCTGCCCGTACTGAAGTAACCGAATTCTGCTCTGAAAGTGAATTAGAAATGAAATCTTTTTTTTCTTTTAACAGGTTCGATCCCCGTACTAAAGGTAAAAACAGCAACTTCAGTCTCCCCTTCATCGCTCTGCTTTGCTGCTGTTAAAGGATTTGCTGTTGATTGACTGTACGAATTCTTATTATTAGCTTTCCTATACTTATTTCCTACTGAAGGAAGGAACGCTAGAGACTGTAAAGTAGAGGAACGATTGACTGCTGTTAACGTTAACGGATGATAAAGCAATCTTTCTCCCCTACCTACAAAGAGTCACTTTTTGATAAGGAACTTCAGTCTACCCTTCTTCAAGAGTAATCAAGGATCTTACGTCGATCAGGTTACCGGCCCGCAGACCCCATTTCGGAGCCATAGTAGCGGGCTCATTGGTCCCACGGCTTCTCGATCAAGTATCTTACTCGATTGAAGAAAGACGGAACTCTTCCTTATATACGATAACAGATAATGGAATAAATGAAAATCTAATGTTATTATCGGAAGATAAAATAAAAGAGGAGGTCATGATCAGACTTTCTCTTTCCTGTTTGTATGCAAAGCCTTTTATAGTCTGGATAAGTTAGAAAAGGAGTGATCACTGAACCTCGAGTTAGGAATAGCTTTGGGACCGGACGTGTAATTCAGCTCGACTAAAAGGAGAGGCTGGATGGTTTGAAGCTCGACTGTAAGGAAGAGGAAAAATGTTCGACCAGACGCGGAACATTCCGTTACTGTTTGCAAGCGGGAAGCAAGCAATGCCTCTCTTGTGGCTTGTTGCTCTGCGCTGCGATTATGAAAGGGATGGGCCATCAAAAAAAAAAAAAAAAGCAAAAAATTGGCCATTCATTTTTGAATATGGTGTCTGGTTAATTGCATATGTCATTTTTCTTCAATCGAGCCAAGTTTGCCATGGGCAGAGCAGGATCAGTCCTAAAGAAGTGGGACTGAAACTCATTTTGAATGTCTTCCCTTTTCTTTTGTGTATCGAGTTCGGTGGAAGATGAATATACCAAATATACCAAATGCGTAGCCTGTCAGTGAACTTGGGAATTACCTAAGCTTTAGGTAATCATCATTCGAAGCCCCCTACCACTGGCAAGTGAACCGAGCCATGTGTTCTAAGGCTGACCCATTGCCTTCTCCTGAGAGCAAGGTAAGCTCCGGTAGAAAACCACCTTGTTCCCTATCAATATGCTCGGGCTAGGCTTTCCTATACAGTGGCCTAAACAGTCTCTCTAGCCTAGGGCTAACCATCTGCTCAATCAGATTAGCCATTCAGAGTCCTGTAAAGATATTTGGAAATACTTATCCCCACTTTGGTAAGTCTGCTTTGCTGCTCTTCTCCCCAGGCACTGAACTCGGTAGTCCCACTGGTAGATCTTTGGGTTAGCTTGTCTTAGTCTTAGCAGGTTTTGCTGCTTGTGCTCTGTCTTCTTAAGAGAACGCGCTTGCTCGCCCTCGGAATGCGATACAATATTCGTCTTTCAGTACTGGCGAATCTAATGATTATGATTATGCTATTCCTTAATTAAGACCTAATTCATCTTTCACCAACTCAGTTGAAAAGCCAATCCCCTTTAAGTAGCAGTCATTCCGGGGTATTCATCCCCAGCCTTTCCTGGATTCTCTGACTCCTATTGGTTACGATTAGGGTTAAGAAGAAAGTAAAATCAATCTTTCTTCGAAACCGAACTCTAGGCTCTTTTTATCTTCTTAATCACCCTAAGGCGAGCTAATCTAGCTTGATGCAGCTACTACGCCTGATCGATTGGCTACCGGCTGTTCACTCTTTGAATGGAATACGGATCCTCATCTCCAACACTCTTCCTCTGCCTATGATACATTCCTTTCTTTCTCACCTCTAGTTCCCTAGGCTTCTGACTTATAGGCGAGAAAAGAGGGTTGGCACTTTCCAACTCTATTGGCGAGAAGCCTGATTCTATAGGACAGCCGCCCTTGGGGGCCTCTCAATTCCTTGATATTAGTAGGATACGGCATCCCCAGTATGTCTTTTGTTTTTTCGGGATAGACCTGAATCCCATTCTTTCGTACTATGACTCCGAAGAATTCCCCTGACGAGACTCCGAAGAAGCACTTTAGAGGGTTCATCTTCAGGTTGTGTTGCCTAAGCCTAAGGAAGACTTTTCGTAAATCCGCCAAGTGGTCGACTCCTTTACGGCTTTTACGGCTAGGTAATCCACGTAGCATTTGACGGTTTTATGCAACATCTCTCTGCAGATTGCGTCATAGACTGACGCCTTTTATCTCCGTTCGTTGGTCACTCACTCTCTTTAGAGGGGAGGACTTTTCAATAGTAGAATGCTCCCCTATCTCTGAAAAGGGAGCGGTACCTGGATGATCAGTAGACCCCTTTCCCTATCTCTAATCCTTTCTCTCAAGATGGCTCCCTCTCCGACCACCAAGCCTCTCCAAAAGGGTGAAAGAGAGGTCTATCTCCAAAGCAAAGGAAAATGAATTCATACTCCAACTCAATGGACAATGGACTCATCTACTTCATTCCACTCTGGCGCTATTTAATGAAAGTGAAAGAACACTTCATAGACTTGGTCAATGATTCAAAGGTGGTGAGATGTCTATGAAAGAGAGAATGGGACTTTCTTCTGAGCCTTATTGACTTGCCTGTGTGAAGCCTTTCTATACTTACGCTACATGGGCTTCCAAACCGGCACCTCCTTCTCTGGCTTACAGCCTGCTTAGCTGCCCATCAGCTGGTGTGAGAATCGGGGTGCTAAAAGAACGTAGGAATAGAGGTGCATGTGGTAAGCTCGTAACCTCGCTTCGCAGCGTCTATCGACCCTACTTCGTGCCTCAGCCATCAATAGTATTTCATTTCGTTGCACTCAACCCTTCTACGGAACTCAGCTACTCCTCCCCTAGGCCTACTTTCTAGAGTCGTATATCTATCCAATATGAGGAATATCAGATCCAACCGAAAGTATATAACATAGTTCCTCTACTCTTCATGTCATGCGCCTATTTTCCCAGATGAGCCTCCCATTTGATCAATCGGAAATCCTCTAGTTGCATGAGAGATGAACCGAGAGGTGAGGAGACCCGCGGGGGAGGAAGGAATAGACCCCCCGCAGTTAAGAGGCCAGTCCTTAAAGAACTCCAATCTTTTTTCGGTCTAGTAGTCTTCGGTCTTTCATGCATAACATAAATAGATGAGGAGCATTTTTGAGTGGTACACTCAATCGGTTCATCATAGGGAGATTTGGATGGTATGCCACTACTAGAGTAGAGGAGCTAGCCCTATTTGATTCTCTTCAACCTTCCCCTTCAATGGAGGACATTCTGAACCTTAACCACCTGCGAATGGAGGAGTCTAATGAGACGAGAGAATCCTGCCTTTGCCACTATATCTGGAAGGGCCACCGGCCCAAACGATCGTAGTGGAGGAGGTTCTCGTCAGAAATAAATTTGTATAGCCTTGTCAATAAATATCAACCTGCCCCCTAGCCGCAGGTAATCCCCTCCTCGAATCAGAAAAATCTCCTGCCCCTTCGGGGCATCTCGTCTGGTGTTGATTAACCGACTCCGACTGCCTATAAGTTGTTCGCTCGACCAACCTTCAAATCCCCTTCTCAAATTAGAAAGCCCGCCTTTTCATTGCAGTTTACTTCAATGACCCCGATCTGCCTGTCCAATCAATATCTCATTCTGACCTGATTAAACCTCAGGCTTTCCGGATCAATCTACTACTGTCTTCCTTCCGAATGTTGATGTTTCCATGAGGGACGACTGGGATCAACTACTCTAATGACGGAGGACCTATTCTGTCCTCCTCCTATTCTTTAATGGGTGGAAAGACCTTGTGATGAAAAAGATGGTACTACGGAGGACGAACCTTAACCACCTAGCATATTGTTATAGCCAGAATCTTCGAAAAGGCTCGTAAACTCCCCCATAGGTAGGGTTATCAGGGAAAGGTGCGGGGAGGCAAGATATCCTCACTCTAAAAAAGATGGTATTGAAATGGATGGGGTAGAAATTGTTCGGAGGAACATAACTGTCTTCTCGTCTTCCTCTGACTCTGATCTTGATCATTCCCCTACATCCCTGAAATTAGGAGATTCAAGTCCATCAAGTCCAGCAAGTACCTATATCCTTCAACCTGGCATCTCTATCTGATGTTGGTCGATCGACCCCCTCTGCTTTTGTTCACTCCTCCCGAACACTTGGGGACCGTCGAATCGAGTGCTCATTGCTTCGCCCAGGAGTATTGGATGAATCCGAGTCAATTCCTTAATAACCTCGCCTTGAGACCCGTCGGATAGAAGGCCTGCGGATTCAGATTCTGGCCGAGAGCTCCGTTCGCCCGTCGTTGGGACGAGATACTTTGAATAAGCCTTAACTCCTTCTTCATTTATTCTTGAAAGTTCGACCTACCAAAGAAAATGTCTCCTCGAACTCGAACAAGCAGCAGGGGATTTCTAAAATAGGCTTTCTCCGACCTCAGGAGTTCTTCCCTCTACCTCCCAACCCACAAGCCCTATTGGATGGCCGCTCATTACTTCGATCACCCAGTCTCACCAGCCGTCGAAAGCTTTCATTTCCCCATCCCATCCGTAATCCATCCTTCCCGCCATAAGCTTCTGATCTCCTACTGCCTTATCCCGACGTGATAGCCTGGCCTATCAAACCTTTCATTCCTATCCTAATCCTTTCTTTCTGGCACCCCCTACTCCCTAGAAAGCCTTCCCCGCCTTCTTCTCCTCTCTCACTCAAAGCTGCTCTGCTATGTCACCCATCCGGTGTTGGTTGTTAGTGCCTTTCCTTCACGGAGCAGCGCATCTTGTCTCTCCTTTCTCAAATTGCTCATCTTCCTCTACTCTACTCTACTTCACTTCCGCTTCTCAGCTTTTGCTTGACTGGTTTGGCCCCTTCAGCCAAAACCAGATGATGCTCCACGAGCGCGCCCCGGCATATCTCTTTATGACCAGGCTGGTAATCTTTGAGAAACTCTACGAGGTCCTGCCGGCAGTAGGGAAGACCCAATCTTTGTGAGGCAAGAAAAAGTTTGTTTTTTTTTTATTCTATTTTTTTTTATCAATGGATATAGTGTAAAGAGTAAAGACAAGGAAAGTCTTCTTATTCCCCAAATATCCAAATTTTGATGCCTAATACTCCATAGATCGTTCGGACTCCATAGGAACAATAATCAATTTTAGCTCGAATGGTTTGTAGAGGAACCCTACCTTCTCTGATCCATTCGACACGTGCAATTTCTTTTCCGTCGATGCGACCTGCAATTTCTACTTGAATTCCTTTTGTATCTGCCTGTTCGGTTAATTCAATAGCCTTTTTCATTGCTTTGCGAAATGAAACTCTATTCTTTAATAGAATTATAAATTCTGCAAGAATATTAGGGTGTCCATAAGGGTTTGTAATTCTTGTAATAGCAATGTTGAGTTTTCGGTTAACAAAATAAAGTTCTTTTTGTACATTCATCTGTAATTCTTCGATTCTTCGCGTCCTGCCTTCTATTAAGAACTTTGGGAATCCCATATAGATTATGACTTATTGCAACTGTAACCGCGGTCACAGAAAAAAAGAAACTTCTCTTTGACTTCAGCACTTGAACTTTACTTTCCAACTTGTTGGGAGTAGGGGCTTTCACTGGAACTTAAACTCTATCTTCTGTTCAACTCCCTTAACTTAAAGACTTTGAGGGCTTACTTTGTAGGGCTTTCCACTCGCGCTACCCGAAAGGAACTAGAAGTAAGCCTTTCTCTAAGCTAAGCCCGCCAGCCGCCAACCAAGCCAATGCGCCATCCCTATCCCTTCCCGATGAAGCTTCCTTTGATTTGAATGAATGAGGAACGAAGGCGCATGCAAGAGAAAAGAAAGCCCCTATTTGGGCATGAGCCCTAGTACATTGACCTCTCGCAGACCTGAAACTCCAGTTTTTTGGCTATTGAAAAAGAAAATCATAGAGACGAACAAAGCCATATAAATTCTCAATAAGGGAGGAATGAAGGTTACTTAAGTTGAAATTACTTAGACTCTTTGCGCACTGGAAGGATTGAAAGAGCATTGACATTGAAACTATTCAGGGACGAAGAAAGCGAAATTGAAAAGGCATTAGGGTAATATAAGTCGCTATCAGGATTCCCCTAACTCAAGGCGCTCGCTAGCGAGATACTTGATTGGAAGAGAGGAAGAAAGAAAGCTTGAATTGACTCGCCAGGATTGAAAGAAAGATGAAAGTCGGTCTTATATCCTCGCTTCTTTTTGAATGACTGAAAAAAGAATGTAAATAGTTAATGTACAATAAAAAAGAGAAGGTAGACTCATAAAGAAAAGACATCGGAATCAGCACCCTCTTACGCCTCCCTTGAGAACCTCACTCTGACTGATTGGTCTACGCCCCACCTTCCCTTAGATCCTCTCCGGACTGGGCAACCCACATGCATGAAATGGTTGGATCAACGACGATAGGAGATTGGGAAAGAAGAAGACAAAGCCCTAGAGACTATCGATGCCCCGCCCAAGATGAGGTGAAGATCGGCTTACTTGGACAAGCGTACGATCAGACTAAGGACGCTACCCTCTGTCTCTTCCTTCGCGTGGAGAAAGCACTCCCTTCTGTTGGTAGGGGGTTGCCATGGATTGGTCAGGCCGAAGGGGTGTGGAAAGCCCTAAGTTCGCATTAAAAAGGAGATCGTTGGTGGCTTATGAACTCCACTAATTCCTATGTATACCCCGACTCAATCTTAAGTCATGGATTTCCCGACGTGAAGAGGCTGCCCTGTAATGAAAAGGGAAAACCTTCACTTCGGGGAAGGCAGGCCTAGAACCATCACAAATGGACCATCAGCCAATAAAATGAGTTCTTAGTTGCCAAAGACGACTCCATCATTTATAGCATTCCTAGTTTCAGTCAAGCCCTTGGTTTGTAATATAGCTTGACAAGCGGATTGAACCTGTCTTGGTTGAGTCGGAGACACTTTCACTAAGTAAGGTCGGGCAGCTAGCTAATCCACGAAAAGTCAGGAGTAGGGTCGTAGATGAGACCGCGCGGGGAGCTAGAATGTCTCTCTTGGTTAGGCCGTGATAGCCTTTCTTTCCTATCTAGTTTTTGCTGCCCTGACCTCCTTTTTATTTTGAGTAAGGTAGCCGAGATCGGTATCAGAACTCCCTTTTGGTTGCTCCGATCACATCAACCTCGTCCCATTAAAAGCCTTGTGGTTTTTGATGGAAAGGGGCGAAGGTTTTTTCTTTCCATTCCAATCCGCGGAGATGAGGAAAACAAGCAGAAGCAGTCCCGACTCTTCTAATTCGGCATCTTCATTCTCATACCTTCACTCTTGGATCGGGAACAGAAAGACAGTTACTTGTTGTAGTTGCACGCTCGTCCCCTCTTCAGAGGCCTGCCAAAACCAAAACTGAACTACTGACTTCACTTGCAAATAAGAGACTAAGGAACACCCATCCACAATTGCTAAAGATCTTTAAAGAGAAAAGGTTAACTTGATTTGTATCTTGGAAAGTCTTTTTGATATATTTATTATTGGAGAAGCCGGTGATCGAATCAACTCGTTTACTGCTTTCTTTTCTTTTTATTAGTCTCACTTGGCTGTACGTTAGTTTATGTTTTAACAATGTCTTTGATCCGGTCGCTCGTTCCAATCTTCCAATTTGGAAAGGTAAAAATCAATCCTCTATGGCCTGTCTTCTCATCATAGGAACCAAATCTCCTTATTAGCATTTTATGTCCCTTCATTGCATTCGGCATGATCTTGATTTTGTTATTCCCTTTTTTTCTACAGGAGGGTCGTACTTTATATATATAACTGGTATGTCTTACTCATAGAAGGGCCAACCTTATCCCCTCGGGCACTAGGCGATCTTCTTTTTCATTTAATCCCTTGCCCTTGAAGGTGGCGAGGAAGAAAAATGCTTTGAATAGAATGCAAACCAGACTGACAACAGCAAGCTAAGCTGCTAGTTAGGCCGCAAGGAAGAATGAATCCCCTGCTTGAGAATCCGCGAAAGGGGAAAGGAAGATGCCCACTTCTGTTTTTGCAGAATAAGGGCTGGTGCTGTAATATGCTAGATGTCGGTGAAAGGAAGGGAATGAAAGTCAGACATTGGTATGATCTGATCTCTTTCTTTATCATTTCGTTCTGGAAATATGCTTCATTCATGGCATGAAGAAAATAAACTGCCATTTCCCCTAGTAGGAGTCTTAGCAGGAAATAGAAAAGGAATGGCTGCCTTTGCTAAAGTAAAGAGGCGGATTCCGGACTGGGGCATTAAAAGAAGACTTGAAAGCCGCTTTAGAATCAATCCATTTTTTCTATGGGAGAAAGCATCGAATCCTCTCTTTTCACGAATCCGCAGCAATAAGACGCAGATGTTTTCATGAAAAATAAGCTCTGTGGCATTACCGGACGTGAATCAGAAGGTTAGAACGAATAAGCTAGCTCTTTGCAAGAAGGGATTTTTTAAGGACAAATGCCCACTTGAATGAATAGATGCGGTAAGGCAAGGAACTGAACCTGAACTGCCTGAAAGGAGGCATGTGTGGGACTTTTTTGACACAGTACAAGCACAGAATCCGATTTTGGGACCTAAAAGATCGGAAAGTCATAAAACTGAAACAAGAGCAAGGGCTGACTCCTCAATTCTCAATTCCTAGAAAGACCAGTCAGGCACTTAAGCGATTATAGAATGCCCTTTTTGTTTTCAAGGAATGGGGAATATCTGGTTTGACTTGACTGACTCGGATAGCTAGGGAAAGAAAGGGAAGCTGCATGAGGGTCTTGCTGTTGTGCTATGGGAAAGACACCGGACTTGCCTGTCACTATAGCGTGGCCCGCTTCAGTTGATCTCATACATATAGAAATCCGGAATTGATACTTTTGATAAACAAAAACTCACTCAAATCACATGTTCGTCTCGCCATGGAACTCTTTCATCGGAGTCTAATGTAGCAGGAGAAGAATCGTCTAATGAAAGGTCCCATTTCTGAATAACTCCTCACGTCTTCCGTTAAGCGTGCGTCAGTTCGGGTAAACCCAGCGGGAAAGTATGAGACATTTGATGGAGAAGAGCGGTTGGTTGAAGATGAAACCGTAGTCGATTCGTACCTACCGGAACTAGATTCAAGACTTGATTGGATGAGGTTAGGCGGTGAGGAAGGAAATAAAAAAGAATCCCATCTCATACATGCAAAGAAAGAAACGAAAAAAAAAAAAAAAGCGGGTGCGGGTGGTTGACGAAAGAGTTTTGATTCAGCAACGGATGAAAGAGTCAATTCGGAAGCATCCTCCACTGAGTCGGTCGATAAACCAGAATAATGTCTCAAAGACTTGAATTTACCGAAAGAAAGCCTCTCTATGGCTTCTATCATGCTGTGGTATTCTGAACCTGTCTATTCAACTGTTGATTCAACTTCAACCGTCGTCGAGCCAAATACCTCACTATCAGGGTCTTCAATATTCGAAAATTCTTCCAATTCAGCTTATTCAATTTAGGAAACTAAGTATTCAAGTTGACCCGCCTACCCGGCCGGGTTGTTTGATTGAGTCGAGGTTGGCGATCGCCTTCGTCTAGTTTCATTGCCTAGCTCTCTTCGTGGTGTGCCTAGCTTCGTACTTAGCAATTCCCTGCCTAGCTCTTCGGAAGCAGGTTGGAAAGGCCTAGCGATTCTGCATTTAATGGAATTATCAACCTTTCTAGCTAAGATTTATCTAAAGAACCGTACCTTGCCCTAAAGAAAGATAAACCGTCCTTCGCACTCCCGGTAAGATAAACAATTGATAACCTTCCTTCCCAACCCGAGTTGTTGGAACGAACCGAACTTTCCGAGTTATCCACCCAAACTAGCCAACAAATACATAGTCCTCCGCACCTTGCCTAGGAAGAAGAGACAACAATGAAACTTTCTTCTTGAACCTTCAACACCAGCAACATCGCCAGCCTACTTTGTTTTTTCCTTCTCATTTGACCAACGCGCTTTTGATATTAACAATTATCCTAGCTATTCCCCACCCTATTCCCCCGTCGGGTAGGCACAAACCATTAGAATCGGTAGGTTCACATGAACAAGCAGTAGAGGAATTCCTAACAGAAGAAGAAGCATACTCAGAAGAATTATTCATCTATTTTGAATCTATCTATTTCTTAATAAAAGTAGGCTCGGCATTTTCCTCGTTCGATAGAGAATTGGTAGTTGAACCCGAGGGTTAAGTCCTCAAATTATGGCCATACAGAACGTTTCCCGATTTGAGAATTGATTGGATTGCTTTCAACTACGCCAATTGAACATTCGCCTTCGCTTCTTGCTTTCGACGCTTCGAATATCGAATAAACCACCCTGCTCTATTCAATCAAATAATTACACCCCTGGGCTTTCAGCTTTCCAATTCAATCTCCCCTTCGAACTTCACTATCTGCCATCACTGCCTATTCGTCTTTAACGGGTCCATTTTCTCAAAAATCATTTACCTTCTGCCTGCCGCTCCTACTTCTCTTCCTCCAACAGAGTCAAGCGTATTTCAAAAACGGCAATAGCAGCAGATGTAAGAGCAGGTCCTATCCCGCAAAAACTGGCACCGTCTTCTTCCTTCAAACCAGAAAAAAGGCTTATTCCGTCAACAGGGGATTCTTCCACCATCTTTGTCCTAACAGCAGACTCTATGGCATCTTCTTCTCCTCCTGCTCCTAAAAATGCTATTGCTACTTTTGCGGATTCAATTGCTGCGAAAAGAGCTCCTTGCTTTGATTGGACGGGGATATCTAAACAATATTCATTGACTTCCTCCCCTGACTCGGAAAAAAAAAAAAAAAAAAAGGCAGTTAGTTCACTTAGGGCAAGCAGTTCATCGCAGCCTTTTCTTGTTCTTTCTAAGAGGTCATTCTCTGCATCAACAATTTAATTGCCTCCTCGTATTACGTATTAGAAAAGGTAACCAGATCTCCTCACTTGAGTTCTTTGCATTTGGCTCGCTCGGTTCGTCTGTTCATTGAAGGAAAGCGTTTATGGAGCTTCATGGGTTAGCCCGCTGTCCTTCTATGGGGATTGCCGAGATTCCCAGCCTGGGTGATTGATTCTCGAAACCTGGTAGCTAGCCGAAGTGAACCAATTTCTATTAGCTGTTGGATCTAATATCTTATCTTTCTCCTCGGAATGCCTTATTGACCGAATGAATAGATAAGTCAAGCAGAGATGGGAAAAAAGAAGGTATAAAGAGATTGCAT
This sequence comes from Corymbia calophylla, assembly GCA_014182845.1. NCBI lineage: Eukaryota > Viridiplantae > Streptophyta > Magnoliopsida > Myrtales > Myrtaceae > Corymbia > Corymbia calophylla. Next base: position 14,299,680 of record CM024702.1, read on the forward strand.
TTCTATCGATGACGTGCGGACCGGACCAATCCTTCTAGTCTCACGGAAAGCACACTTTTCACTTCGTACCTGCCTTCGAGTGAAAAGTGGAAAGTTCGATCCACGCACTCTTATGTTGTCCCCACTGACTTGAGAAAACTTCTTTGATTTTTGAATTCTCTTTTCTGGTAAGCTGGGAAGTAAGGGAAGGGTCTCGTGAATCTGTCTTTGATACACTTGAGATGGCTCTCCATCCAGATGTCTAATAATGGAGCAAATCTCCATTCCTCCTAACTCTTCTTTGGACTACCCTTATCAGCTCCGGCTATCCCCTTTTCGACGCCCTCGTCGATGCCTTTATCTTCCTCTTCTTCCGTAACGCTTGAATGGATTCTTCCTCGTGCAGTGTGCTTTGTCGAAGGGCTTGGTCTTCTTGCTTGAGAAGAATGCCCAGAGGGAGTGTCCTATCCTTAGGCAGGAATTCGACTCATTGATGTACATCGAACTGAAACTGAAAATACTCAATTTCTCAATTTCAATTACAGTTTGCATGACACACCATGTGTAGCTAAAGGAGCGATGTAAGAATGATTATCTTGCCTGTGTACACCCCCCAGAGTAGATAGATGGTTTCAGGTAGACATAGATAAAGAAGGCTGGCTCACAAGAATAGGAATCATTTTCAGCGGTTCAATTCATTGATTCATCTATCTATCGGATTAGTAGCCCAAGCCCTTTCCTACGTATGAATTCATGCTTTCGCTATGTGCTTAAAATTCCAACTTTAGTAGAGTCTGCAAGGCACGGGAGTCCCCTTTTTGCCCTTTGGTTGGTAATCACATCGGCCATAACGTGGTCTATCCCCTCGGTTCGGTTGGGGAGAAAAGGTTTTTTGTTGCCGGAAAATCCCTCTCCGTGGATGATCGGAGCCTCTGCTTTCGGAGATCAGGAGTTATTTACTTAGTTAATAAAGGACCGGTCGTAAACCAATCCTCCCGGCTTCTCAGGCTTTGAGTCTGTGATCCTCCTACTAGCGTCCTGCTCTGCGGATTCCTCTTAAAAGCTGCAGGATCAGATGACTTGGAAGAGTCCCTACGGAAGTGGAATAAGCCGATAAAAGAGACCTCTGAGCTCGGACTCCAAGAAGAGTTCTAGGAGGTGCGTAGCGCTTTGAACATTAGTCTTTATCGATGCTTTTCATACGACCCACGGAGCGGTAACTAGGAAAGTAGAAATGAAAGTCCTACGACTGGGAATTTATTATATAAGAAAGAGTTCAGATCAACAGTAAACAAGGTAATCTAACTCTGCTGTGAGTCTAGTTTTGAAATCCGTCTTAGTCCCTTAATGAGGAAAGTGCAAGTTAGTGCTAACTAAGAGACTCATTAAGAGCCTCACTGGCGGATCGGAACGCCTTGCCTACGAAGGAATCGGAATCTCATATTGCCATATTGCCCCTTCTCAGTCAGACTAGTTCGATTTTCACTAATCCGAATCTGAGGAGATGGCTGTGAGGGAATGCGCTGTCTTTCTTTCTGTTTTCTCGTGGGATTCCCAAGGTGCCTTGTCGTTGGCGGGTCCTATCTTCTTTTCCTTTCCGAGTCAGGTGTGAGCGCTGAGCGCGGAGATCCTCTTTGGGGTTGTAGGCCCCTTGCCCTAGTATGGTGACTCAGTCCCCTCGTGCCCCCTTTTGTCTAATGTCAGGTCCAATCCCTTTGGAAAAACTCTTCAATCGAAGCACAGATTTTCGAATTCTTTCTCTTTCTGAGCGATTTAAGTTCCTGGCCTTTGCGTGTGACTTCCACGATCTATCTTCTTCTTTCGTGAGTTCTTTCCTTCGCAGTTTTGCTACCATTCTTTTCAGTCTTGTAATAGTCTTTGCCTTGATGTGAAATAGCCTAGCTTAGGGCGGAATTCCTTCTTTCAAGACTCAGTCTAAACCCCTCCTGAAGTTGTCTTCATTTTCGATTCCTTATCTATTTCGAGTGTTGGAAGTGGTGTGGTGGAGCGAGGTCCTTTTCTTTGAGTTGTTGAAATTCCCACCTGCCTCAACAAATTCTTTTTCTTTCTTGCTTGGGGTGCAGTCCCATATCGCTTAAGCTGCCTTTTCCTTGAGGAAAGATTTCCGTATCGTGAGGGCTCTTTCTTATTGATTCATGCGCATCTACTTCTTCTTCTTTGACTTAGGCCGCTCCGTGCCTTTCACAGACAGGAGAGAGGATTGCTACTGGCTTGCTTGCTTGATTGACAGACAGACTGGCTACCAACCGTGCTACAAAACTTCAGCTTGCTTGATTGACTAAATATCGTATGATAATGCACTTTCTCTTCCGTCTTTCTTCCCGCTCGCAGGGATAGAATTGGATTGACAGACCCCGAACAGTGCAGGTTGGCGGACAGGGTACGGCTAGAAGTTTACTGAGAAGCGTGGAGCTTGCTGCCCGGTGGTGATTGAAATCAAAAAATGACCTCCAATCAACAACCCGGGAATCCATTCGCTACCGCTCCTCATACATCCGCTTTGATCTTACCTCTATTGCTTTCCTGACTGGCTAGAGGAATGTCTTTTAAATCAACTAGCTAGTTACTCTGCTTCGCACCTTTTCCTTTCTACCCCCTCTATAGCTCCTCATTTCGGTCCTTTTCAAAGTCCTTCCGGTGTCTAGCATCTTCCGCTCCTAGTCATCCCACCGACTCCGGATATCTCAGTCACTTCCTCAGTAGCTGGGGCTTGACTATGAGCTGTAGTCTTTTTTATGACTTCTTTCTAGTCTTATTTTGACTTGACTGCTTTTTTATGATCCTTTTAAGGTATAAAGTTCCAGGGAGTTCTTTTGGGAGCATAAGGTGAGGACGCTAGTTTAGGCTCCACTTGACTTCCATTAGACTGGATTAACAGAGGCTTTGGTGTTCCCGAATAGACATGGATTGAACCTTTCTTTTCTATAATGAACACTTTCAGAGAATCCAAGTTTTCTTTTCTTGTAGTACGAGTGGAGAGGAAAAGACTGACTAGGGATACCTAGGCTAAGGAAAGTTTCAAGGCATTTCTTCGGATGAGGATAGGAAACCTTTCAAAGGTCACTTGGAAGCTTTCAGTGTTCAATTCAAGTTGGAAAATTCCAAGAATTCACTTAGCTCCTGAATAAGCTTCTTTCTCTTTTTATAATAATTAATATTCATTTTTTAAAAAAGAAGAATCCTATTCTATTCAAAGGGAGGAATCTCCTTGGTCTTCTTTTCCGATTAGGTAAAGAAAAGCTTGTTCGAATCGAACAGTGTTCATAAAAGAAAGGACAGTCATTTCACAGCAAAGGCTGTTACAGATAGCTAGATTGCTTCTTTGACAAGCCAGATGGGTGATTCTACCTCAAAAGATAAAAAAAACAAGTTAGGCTCGAAAAGAAAGTAAGAATCCTACCTCTTGGATGGATCGTCAAGCTGACTGCTATATCATGGATCCCCTTGGGAGGGAAGGATCGACAAGCGCACTTGCCTATAGGAGATTAGACTATCCATTGTCTGCTAGATAGAATTCCCTTGCATCGGAAGATGCCCTCTTATCCGATTACGTTAAATATTCTAAACTAAAGTAGAATTACGCTCTTTAGCAATTCATGCTAACTTAGTGCAAGATGGATAAATTCATTGATAGAGGCATCTTTCTATGTTCAAGTTATCCCAATAGTCAAGATATCGGTAACGAAGGCTTGCTATTGAGCGACGGAGATGCTTTCGAAAGTACTTCCGATCGCTTCGCTACGCCGCCGCTTGAAGAGGTTGAGGATAAGAGCTAGCTAAAGCCCTAGCTTCTTAGCACCCCAAATTGTATACAAGATAGACAGACGAGCTCATGATACCGACCTCTTCTCCTAACCCTCGGCTCACCGTGAACTGGTTTTCACTCCCTTTAGAAAAAGCTGAAGACTAAGACGAATCAGCCTTTCGGATAGTACGTGGGGTCTTCTACTTAGAATACGATAAGGATACCAGCAAAGGTGCAATAGGCTAGGTCTGGGATCGATCCCATCTAGCAAAGAAAGCAGTCACGCCAGAAAGAAGAAAGTCAAGCTTTCAAGCTGCCCTTATTCCATTCCTTCAACATCTGCAGAGCTAACCCCTGAAGTGATGTGACTGCAGGCCCAACATAGGATAGGTTGCAGCGCCCTTGATCAAACTAGAAATTTCATAAGAGAAGAAAGATCTCCGCGTAGAAAAGAAAGGAGAAATCGTTTTGATTCGAGGCGGATCCCTTTTTTGTTTGCCTGAGTAAACAAAAAAGCTTTCTCGTTATTGTTGGTTAGAACACTCTAAAAAGCGGCCGTTCACTTCAGGGTCCGAAGGAGATGTAGTTGCTTTTACTTTTTTTTCTTTGTCGAGATTGGCTTGGTCTTCAGTGTACCGCACCGAAGCTTGTGGAGCCTATGCGAAGCAAGCGGGTAGAAGATCGAAAAGAATGCATTGGATGGATGCCCGGGCATTGAGAAGGAAGGACGCATAGAATGAACGAAGAGTCCATAAGATGAAATCTTGAATGAAAAAGCGTAGCGTGAGGAGAATTCCTCCACTCTTTATGTTAGAGAGTGCCAAATTAATTGGGGCCGGAGCTGCTACAATTGCTTCAGCGGGAGCAGCTGTCGGTATTGGAAACGTCTTCAGTTCTTTGATTCATTCCGTGGCTAGAAATCCATCATTGGCTAAACAATCATTTGGTTATGCCATTTTGGGCTTTGCACTCACCGAAGCAATTGCATTGTTTGCCCCAATGATGGCCTTTTTAATCTTATTTGTATTCTGATCGTCAGTCTATCTGACATCAGAAAGTGGAAGCAGGCTAGTCCCCGAAAATGCCCTTCCTTTGGAGTTGGGGTTCCAAATCTTTTCAATTTGATTCTTGATATAGTGAAATTAGGGCTTTAGCCTTTTCTCGATTCCAAATCGAATGTAGCCTTCACACAAAGGCGAGGCCCGCCCCAGCAAAAGGGGGGGGAAGAGGAGTGGTGATGCGGGCTTCTTCCACCAGACTACTTTACTGACTTGAATTCATTCAAAATACAGTAAAGGAACTTCTTTCTAAAAAGGTGTTTAGAACTAAAGTGATCTGATACCTTCTTCCTTGGTCTGGTAGATAAGGTTATGTAGGCGTACAACTTTGACTTGGTTGTATTCGATCACGAATGGCCAAAGAATCGATTAGTAGTAGTATGCCTAATATTGCCAGAAGACCTTCTCCCTCAAAGCCCCTTCTCTATCTCTAGCAGCTTGCATTCGATGCCATATTCCTTATGTAACTTTCTTTTCTTAAATCAATTTATAGTTGGAGAAGAAAGCATGGGACGGGCATTGCTTGAGCTAAGTCACGCTTTTTCCAAGAAACACATGGAAATTTTTTCGATTTTCTACTAAACTAAGGTCGACTGAAGACCAACCAAATCTCGATGAAAAAAAACTTATTGCAACTACGAACGTAAACAGATGCTTTCTCATTAGACTATTTTAACCGAAAAAGTGTTTATGTCGACCCGATTCTTCTTCTATGAAATTTCGAGTTTCCCCCCTTTCAAACAGACTTTTATCCGCATCTGATCTTTCCTAAATGAATCATTTGCCCTTCGACGGGAACTCCTACTACTTCTAGTTAGTCTACCTACGTCATTCTTTCTTTAATAAGTCAATTTACCACGGTCAAGCCTAGTAGAGCTCCTAGTCCTACAAGACTAGCAAACATGCTACCGTTAACCATGCTACCAGGCCTAGCTACCACAGAAAGGAAGGGAAAGCGAACCACAGATGTAGTCTGTCACGGGACGAACTGGGTTATATAAATCACGATCAGAATAAATGGTAGTTCGCTGGGCCTGTCTTTTGATCCCCTGGTTCGAGTCCAGCTCGTGACAAGGCCTTTTTGGTCATATCCCTTCCCTTGGTCTTGCTTGTTATTGTTATATTCAGTTCCCCTTTGTCCTTCCCTCGCTCAACTATTTGTTGAACATTGAATTCGCCCGATATAAGATTAGCACCAGCTGGGATCATAAAGCGGATTGGGATAACGGAAAGGGAGGAGTCAGTCGTTCTGCTATCGATTACAGGCAAACCTTCCCCGAGCTAAAGCCCTCACTGTCGATTCAAGACACAACTACCTGTACCACAACCACTGGCATATGCGGTATGCGGGTGTCAGGTCTAGGTCTATATAGAAGTTTTCCTTCCAGTTCCAGTTCTAATTCAGGTTATGGTTCGAGTGGAGAAGCAGAGAGGGCATCCCTTACCTTCCCGTTAGATCGCCCGAACGAAGGAAGCTGTCGTGTCTCGCAATGGCAGAAGAAAGAGATATCATTGCCAATCGGGAGGAAAGGAAGAGTCAATAACCTCTTTCTCCCTATCGATGTTTGACCCGATTCTGCTCCCCGGGCCTTAGCAGCCCATCCCATAACCCGCTTCCCTCGACTGCCTTCAGAGAAGAGGAGGGGGATTTCGAAGAATGAAATTCAAGAGAGGTAGGCAAGGTTGGAAGGAAGAAGAAGGCTTTTCAGCCTGAAGAAGGGAAGAGGGAAGACAAGATCCGATCCCCTTTTTGTAGCCTAGAAATGGATGAGGGAGCGCTCTCGGGAAAGCAACTGTCCTTACTAAACTATGCGCTCATCTCTCTGGCCAACCCGAATAAAGTTAGGGGGGAAATTCCCCAGCAAGGCTCCATATCCCCTTTTCAATAAAGCACACTTTGGCGGGCACCTATCCCTCCATCGAAGCGGATGGCCAGACCCTCCTGATTATGTAGCTTGGCCCCTCGTTATCAAGAACTCGAAAGAGGGAAGCGTGCGCTTTCTCGATGTCCGATTTTCGAAGAAGAGCCCAGACGATGGGGCGGCGAAAGGGGACGAATACGCCTTCGAAGGGGGACAGCCGGCCTCGGATAAAAGGAATTCGGTAAGCATATAGGCTCTCTATTCTATTTGAAGCCCAGTGAGCACTTTCAGACGACTGACTGAATCAAATAGGAAGGCGTGAGGTCAAGAGATGCATGTACCCAAGCTAGCATCTCTACGCCTGACGGGATCCGCCCCTTCCTCGGCCGTGGTGAAGAAGGATTGAGAAGGCTATGTGTTAAGCATAGTGACCCATTTAATAGTTAGCAGCAATCGCCTTTCGGTTGGCTCCTTAGAATGAAAGACGATTAGTTAGACGCGGCAAAAAGGGCCCTTTTAGATTCAATCAACGCAGGAAGTATGCAGAGAGATTATCATACCCGGGCCCATAGAGGTTAGCTCCCTTCTATATCTATATACGAAACCCCCAGTGGACAGCAAACAAAGATGCCATACTAAGAAAGCAGTCGCCAATCAATGACCGATGTAAATCAGCCTTGCTGGCAGGAATGTTCATAACTGCTTCCGGATAGAGGAAGTAGCAATAGGGCGGATGATCCCTGATTCCATCTAACCGCTCTCTGGACTCGGAGTTTTGAAGTCTCGGTTAGCTCCAGACTGCTGACACATTTCATACCATCCTACTCCTCGTCTTAGTGTTCGATTATCCTTCCTCTCTCCTTCGTGTGGGATGAGTTGCATATGAACTCTACTCTTGTTTTATAATAGTAGTACCTTATGTTTCGGAGTTAACGACTCTCTAGTTTGACTATTTCTACTTTTATGGCAGGGAGTGAGCTACTTATCCGGTGCTATTTTGAGTTACTTTCTTTGCCTGTGGCACTTACTTATTTCGAATTTGAAGATGCGTCTTCTTCCTTCTCAGATGGCCCGCATGTGGTCGAGGATGCTTTATATGAATATCGTGGGTGCTTTGTCTGCATATCCTTATTTTATGATGCCTCTTTTTCGGCAGTCCCCCTCGGTCTCCGTAAGGTTGGACGTTTTCCTCCTTTCTCCCGAAGTAGCGATTCCTGATCTCTTTTCTCTTGGTTGAGCTCTCCTGGGATATCATCCTGAGTGAACGGGCTTAGGTATAGCCGCCTAAGGAACCAAGGAGGACGGACCTTTCTTTGTAAGCGAGGACGATGGGTACCCTTAGATATCAATCAACCTAGTTAACTAAGAGGTGCGTAGCGCTTTGAACAGGAGATAACTTTCAGAAAGATGTGATGTTGGTGGATCAGGATCCATTTCCTGATACCATGCCGGTGAACATGTTGACTCCGAAGTTCAAATTGGTATTGGACACGTCATCTGAAGAGCCGCAAAAGGCTAGTGCTCGTAACAGATTGAGCAAGTCCAAGGAGCCAATACATGGATCTCCTGATAGTCCAGTACTTTGTGCTCGCTGCCACGCTGAATTACAAGGGAGTGTACGGAGCCAGCAGACGATGAAGACTAAAGCGAGGGATAGGATAGATAAATAGGTTTAAGCCTTTCAATCGCTATCAATGCCAGGAGGCAGATCAAGATTCATGGGAACGAGAATCTTTTCCGATCTCAGCATCCAGATGTGAAAGCAGAACTAGCGCTTAAGGTGCGCAGCGGTCATTAATTCCTCAAAAGGAATTGAATCATCCGGATGCTACAAATCGTCTGTTATAGAATTCTCTGCTAATCTTATCTTTTTTTTTTTTCTCTTGATTGAAGACAGAAGCAATAGCCTTTTTACCTCTTAAGGTAGCGAGTGCACTACTAGGTAATGCTAATTAAATCAATTACCATTCTATGGGATAGATGCCTTCCGATCGTCAGATACAATACACGACTTTATCTATGCAATTAGTTTAATACTAAATATAACTAAACCTTCTTTATAAGTATGATAGGGGTCACGAATGGAGAAAGTTTGATCTCGCCCGACGACAAACCTTATCAGCCTGTTTTTTCTCCTATGAGCTAGCCCGATTGGCACGCTATGCACGCTTACCATGCTAAGTACTATAAGATGACTCTCTTAATGGCCCAAGGGTTCACTAAGATTTCTTAAAAGAAGGGCTACGCGCGAAAGCAAGACTTGCACACCAGAACGGGCAATCAAGACATTCATTCACACCGCCATCAACAGACATTCCAAAGACAGACATGCACACGAAAGTCATCCGCAAGAGACCTGCTATGCCTAACCCTTAGCTACCCACTCATTCTGTCTAATTCGCCTATGGGTGATAGAGACTCGACTTAGTAGAACATTTGTAGCATTTGTCATGAAGGAAGATTTCTCTTCTAGAGACAGCAGACGATTCAATCTGTTGACTTCACTCTAGTTTGAGGAAAGTCCCGAAAATGGGCATCCTTCCTTCTTCGTTCGAATGCTTCTTTGTTCTTCGTATTTGATGCTGTTAAAATCACTGCTTACCGGTGTGCGTTCTATTTTGAATATAAGGAAATTTCGGGGTCTGGGATCGATCCTTTCTATTCTAGTACTAGTATAGAGTAGCCTTCCCGACAACAAATAAAGTATACTGCTAGGAATCTCTATCAATTCCTGAACTAAACCAAGCCAAATGAAACTTCTGAAACAAAAGCAATCGCAGCTTTTTCAACCTCCCCTGGGGAAGTCGGGAAGTAAGGTAAATAGCCTTTCTTCTTTTTGAGCTAGCATTATTCCTAACTTCTTCTTCTACCGCGAGTGCCCCATAGCCTCGGAGATAGCCTGGTCGTTATCGCCTTTCCCCGGTTCCGGGTGTGCTTTCTCTATTAATAAAGAGATTTCCCGGTCTTCACTCCTTTCGACTAACAATTCCAACAACAAAGGTTATTCCGACTAACATTGGGCTAGCTGAACCAAAAAGACTTGATTGTCCCTTTCCTTGGCCTGGGGGGAACTTGAATATTAATATCTTTCTCTTGAACCAAAACCAAGGTCAACCTCACCACGGAAAGAAAAAGAAGAAGCCCCACCTACCGACTCTAGAACAGCGGAAACAGCAGATAAGCCTTTCCTAACCCCTGAAACAGAAACCATTTGAACCAGAGCTGAAACAATTGATGAATTACCCGAGGCTATCCCAGTTCCAGTTTCGCTAACTGCTTACATGGGCAAGGAAGAGATGCGCCATTCGCCGTAGAAAGAGAGAAAGCTCGTGGAGTAATACAACAATAAATGTTGTTCCTCAATTGATTCCTAAGAGGATTGGAAAATCTTTCTTTGCTGCTTAAGACACAGGAGAGATTTCTATCGACCAAGCCGAAAGACAGACTGACGAACCAAACCAAAGCACCTCTCCTCGGGTGGGTCAAAGAACTACCTTGCCAATATCAAAGAT